>JAPYYZ010002050.1:0-16745 GCA_030522705.1 Eretmocerus eremicus | reverse complement strand
TGAAGCAATCTAGAATTGATGATTATTTTCCCTCTTGTTCCAAGTGATTTGTATTCAGAATATCAATAGTTCGATGATAATATTTTTTTGTTCACAGTTGGTATTTGATAGAAATCATAAAGATCAATCCTAGCTGTAGATACATATGCATGAATGAATGCAAAGACGTGTAATAAAAATCATATTCTCGATACCCGTATCATACAATTTTCGGTCGGAATCGTGAGACCCTCCATATCCTGGGCACCTGCCTAAGTTGGGCAGTTTGGGCTGGAACGGAGGTACCCAACATACACAGGTTATACTGTATATATATTGAGAAAATATTCGATTCGATTCAGACTATTTACATATCAAGATCAAGAATCATGCATGCATATTATGAATACTATTCAATCGGGAACATCCTCCTCTCCGTACAAAATTTACGCATTTTGTACACTTCTAAAACGTATTAACTTACGGCTAGGTCTGATGAAAAGACCATTGCCAGTTTTTCATTCTACGCTACGTACTTGACCATCAGAACTGGGGAATACACTATGATTCTACCCTTTTTCCATTAATCTCGAGGCATTTGATCATCGTCTATCAGAACAAGCTTTCTAATTTTGAGTGGTTTTTCTGTTTTGAATCACTTTTTGCGAGGAACAAGCGTTGGCAAATACTCTTTGAGCCATTTTTGCCAAAACAAATCTGCATAACATTGAGCTAGTCGCCATTGTTTTCTCGTACATTCAGAATTCGAATCATACTCAACTCAACGCAAAGTGCCTGATGATCAGCCTATCGAGAAGTGATTTGGCATTAGAGCTTCTTCATCTTGCGGATCAAGGAAGACATGAGTAAGGCGTCTAGAGTCCAAAGAGTATTCAATTTCTACGAGGATGGGTCGAAGTGTTTCTTCAAATATTGATCGATCTTTGAGAGTAGCAAGCAGAGATGCTTTTACGGAGCAGACAAGCCTTTCCCACACGCCTCCCATGTGAGAAGCGGTGGAGAGGTTGAATTTTCACTCAAATTTATTTTTCAAAGCGAACTTTGAAAGTTGTCTCTGAGTTGGTGCTTGAACTACGGGCAAAGAGGGACGTAAATGAGGCATCGAAACGTTTTCCTCGACGGCGACCTATTTTTACGACCGTTGGTCCGAAATAGTCTATGCCAGTGAAAGTGAGGGGACGAATTTGATAACCGAGTCGTACATTTGGTACGTTTCACATTTTGAGAGCGCACGGATTTCCACGAAGGGATTAATGAATGACACAATTCTGAACAATCGCACGTAACGCGTGCCGGAGACCAACTATCCAATATTGTTGCCTCAACTCATGTACTACGATGTTATGGTTCTTTTGATAGTATCAGATATGATACAATTAATTCAACATTTTCACTACAGGATGTTTGGCATGTAATGGCAGCAGCGTATTTGATAAGATTCGTTGAGAAGAATATTTTTCTCCATTACATTCCGAATAGATATCATATCGAATGAATCAGCTGCTTTAAGGCTATGTTGGACCCCACCAGGTAGATCCCTGTAATTTGGCGGGAATGACGTAGTTCCGTAACGTCCAGAAATTACCGCAAGGGCAGCTCTGCCAATTTGGGAGTTCCAAGTTCACGTGCCAAACAATCAGCTGGATAGTCGAATCCATGTTGGTAAGGTATAACCGGGATGTTATATCACATCCAAAAATACAGTGATTTACTCACTGATCATCATGCTTCTGTGCTGTCTGATTTTCTTTTACTTTCATTCAAACAAAGTATTTCAGTTGCTACAATGATCAAGTTGTACACTCCTTTTCCTTATGCAGTAGAACTTCTGTCAGACAGCAAAGCTTCCAAACGATTGATGCTCCACATAGCAAATGGAACATTTTATGTGAAGGATCACACGCTATCTACATAGGACGTTACGTATTATTCAGAGATAGAGCTGCCCATCAAGAGCCTTCGGCTTTTTAATTTCAGAAGAATTAAAATATGAACAAACTTTTGGATGTTGAAAATCAGCTTTTCGAAACAGTATTTGGATCTTGAGCTATTTCAATCCGCAATATATCACGAATAGATCAAGATTTTAAGGATGTGGCGCGGTGACAAAAACATGCGTTTTCCTCGATTCAAACGAGATTTGTCTGTATCACTATTATTCATTTCGACTCGTATAAAATGCCGGAAGCAATCATCATCGTCTTTTGACACAAAACGTCGCTTCATGACCTGCATGTGAAGAACTAGGCGATGAGCTGAGAGATGAGCTATGTCAAGTTCGAGATAATCTCATCTTCTCGTCTGCTCGTTTCGGCACGCCGGATAGTCTCCCCGCCGCTGCTCCCCGCTCCGTTCGAAAACGATACCCTCCCTCTGGCCGCAGAATGATCCAAAGGAGAATTCCCCCACCTTTGGTGCTCTCGCCACGAACTATGAAGCGAAAAATTTTCCTACGTTTGTCATCGCTGGTTCAGGAGTGGAATAATTTCAAAATTCACCTAGATAAGCACTCGAGGGGAATTGTGGACATTTATCTGCTTGTGTGATGTATTCGGACATGCTGGAGAATGTAACATTTCATATTGGTGAACATGAACATAGAAGGATGATGCTTTTCTGAATGCTTCTAATATTCGTCTTTTCAAACACGAATAGCCCCTATGAAGTGAAGTGTACAGATTATGTTTTTCTCATTGGGGAAAAAGATCATGCCCTTTCGTTTTGGATGAAAACAGTTCAAAAACATTGGGCTCTCCTTTCCTCGTTGGAGAAAAGGAGTATGTGCACTTTTCTTTGAGGAAAAGAAATCTCAGGCAGTGATGAAGGATGTTGTTCTTATCGAAGATCGCTTGCGCGGTTCATGATTCATTTGGTGAGATGAATTCTGTCATTCCACTGTCTTGGGGATGATTTTGCTTTTTTTGGAAAATATTTCATCCACGTTTGTGAGAGTGATTTTATTTATTTGTCGTGAATAACATGTATCTCGTGGCCTAGTTGTGTTACGGATCTCGTTTCGTCTCCTTATTTGAACTCAGCGTTGCCAACACTGAAAATCTCCACGCTTGCGTACTTCCGTGGCGTCATCCACATACTCCTGCTCTAGTCGGTAAACGAAAGCACGGACTTCGCTAGGTAACCGGGTAGCTCCGAATCCTCTTAACTCACTCCGAGATAAAATTGAACAACTCTGCCGGCTCGTCGCTCAAGATCCCTCCTACAATCTTTTTAGGGTGGCTGAGTTGTGGCTGAATAAATTCGTTGATGATAGTCTTGTTCAGATCCCTGGTTTTTCATTGCTGCGACAGGATCACAACAGAGGAGGTGGTGAAGTTGTTTTCTATGTACGCAATGGAAAGGTTGGCCTCATCTGATACTCTTGGCCCAGGGAAACCTGGCGTGCCTGAATTCCTCGTTTGTAGCGTACAGCAGAGCAGCTCTCCACAGACATTGACCGGAGTAATTCGCAGACCCCCTAAGATTACTATGCAGAGAGATGATGGGCTATTCAGCTCGTTACGTCATTTGTGTGGTGGTTTTAGTCGTAAATAAAAATGGGGGATCTGAACGCAGATCTGTTGAATGTAGATCATCTCGACACAAAAACACTCACTGCACTGACGAAAGAACGGTCTTTACAAATTTTGCAGTATGGCGCGACTCACCAATATAACCCCAATATATCTCGCACATGGATTGATCACATGTACATTCATGAGAATGACACCATTGCTGACGTCCATATTAGATTACTGCCCGGTCTCGGTAAGCACGCGGTCATTGATGTCGCGATCAACGTCTTTACTTCCGCTCCGCCAAGAAATTCCTTCGATTATAGAGATCTATGCAACCATCAGTGCGGAGCAGTTGAATAATCGTCTGCTTAGCTGCGACTGGGCAGCCCTAGAAAATGCTGAGACCAGCTTGGGAGGTGCTGTTAATTGCTTGAATGGAACGTCAAAGACTGTCTTTGATGAATTAGTGCCAGAAAAAATGGTACGATCCCGTGAAGTCGATGCTCCTTGGATTGGTTCCGAGATCAAGGTACTCATGGATGAGTGGAATGCGGCACGCTGGCGCTGGGAGCAAAACTAACGTAATCAGCGCCAAAGTCCTGAGCTTCAAGACGACTACTTTTGAATCAGCGAAGAGGTCGGTGTGCGCCAAGAGCAGGAGCGTCATTCTTCCCTTCAAAATCATCTCTCTAACGCTCTAGACCAAAATGAAGACGTATAAAGGGAAAGCGCAACCTCGGCCTCTCGCCCAAGAGCAATGAGGAGGAACTCCATGGGTTCACACCGGATGAATTAGACGCTCACTTTGCAGGGGTCCCCCTCTCGCCTCACAAAACATTGAAGAAACAATGGACGCAATTGATTTGGCCACAGAGGAGGGTTGCAAGTTCAAGCCCACGAATTCCCATGAAGTCGTCCCCACCATCGAACATTTTTCTTCACAGGCCCGCGGGGCGGACGGGATCCCTCGAAGCATGATCGCGAAGGCTCTTCCGGTCATAGGTGATCTTACTGTACGTATTTCCAACTCCTCTTTTGCTCACGGCATTTTTCTTGAGGCTTGAAACAAGCACAGCTAATTGCACTGAAGAAGGCTGCAGCTCCATCAGCGGTCTCGGACTCCCGTCCTATTGGGCTGCTTTGCTTCCTCTCCGAGCTTCTGGAAAAAATAGCCCAAGACCAAAGCACGGAGCACTTCAAAAATATAATCTTTCTCTATCACTTCCAGACTGGTTTCAAGCAACATCACAGTACCCAGACAGCTCTGCTCGAGTTGGTCGATGACATCAGAGTGGGTATTGACAGAAAGTTCACCCCTCTCCTACTGTTCGACTTGAGCAATGGGTCTGACATAATTTCATCCTCCAAGATGCTGAGTAAACTTCGAACCCTTAGCGTTTCGAAATCGGCACTCCTGTGGGTCAAATTGTATCTACAAGGTCGCACTCAAATGGTCAGGTCAAAAAATGGTAATCCTGATTGGCTCACAGCTGTTCCACAGAGGTCCATTCTCAGGCCTTTACTCTTCAGCTTGTATGTTGATGACTCGCCCGGGCTGCAAGACGGAAAGTCGGTGAATCATCTTATTTACGCAAACGACCTCCAATCTATCCACAGGGAGATAAGAAGAACATCAAGGTGAGTATAGCTCGGTTCGAAGAATTATGGCGACTTGTCACTGGTGGGCCGAGGGCTCCAGCCTGCGTCTCAAGACTGGCAACACCCAAGCAATCTTTTCTAGTTCTGAGAGGAACGTAAGCGACTTGCTCAAGATGGAGTTGCTAGGCAATCTTTTCTAGTTCTGAGAGGAACGTAAGCGACTTGCTCAAGATGGAGTTGCTAGGAGTTGAGATACAGGAGGGGGTATTTGACCCATCCAGTGACACAGTCGTGATTCTCGTTGTGACATTGGACAGTGAATTGACGTGGAAACAGCAATTCAACCAAGTTACAAAGAAAGTCAACAAAGTTCTCTACAGCTATGAGTTGCATCTAGAACGGCGGCTTATTCCGAGGAGAATTCCACAATGCGAGAACAAATTCAAAACCTGACCTTGGTTGTGCAGGGTTTCCATGATACTCTTCGTCAAAAATGTGAATTAGGAGACTCCCAGTCTATCATGAGGGCACAAGTGCCTATGGAGTCGGACTCCTTCCAATGATCGCTCGCTGATAGCGCTGATGCTGTCATTAGTGATTGATGTCCTGAGTGCTTTGAGATCATCATAAATGCTACTAAGAAGATTCAAATGCCTCGCAAAATGAATTAGAAGAGATTTCTTATGCAGTACTTGGGACCATTCTTTCCTTGCTGAAGAGGCGGGAATTTTTCGCTCGCGGCGTCTGGTTGGCGGGGGAAGTTCTGATACTCGTGCGTCGCGGGAGAGTCAAATGTCAACTCGAGATCCTTCCCGAGAAGAGCTGCCCTCTCGTGTAGTGCGACTCTCCAGCGGTCGGTCAGTTCAAGAGGTGATCCGAGCCAAGCGTCGGATCTCCAACAACTATTTACAACTCACAGCATTGATCCTGTCCTGCTCAGCCCGGAGCTGAAATCCCACGTGCCAGATCGTAAAATCTTCATCAACGAGAAACTGCTCCATGAACAATTCAGATCATTACAGAGTTTGAGGTCCATTGCACAGGGGCTGGACTTCAAATACGTCTGGCGGAGTGGTGGCAAGTACCTGGTTCGGCGGGGTGGGCGCGACCGCGCTTACGAGTTCACATCAGCAGCTGACTTGCATATCATCCAACCGGCGCGTAGGGTTTCTCCTGCAAAAGATCCTCATAAAAGCAGTGATGGTCGTAAAAAAAGCCCCACTATCACTATACCCGTCGAAACACCACCTGCAGAGTTCGCAGCACTGTCCTGATTACCTTCGGGTGCTGGAGAGCCGCGTGGAAGGAGGGGGGGGGGATAAGAGCAGGGTTTCTCAATAAAAACTCACTTCGTGATAAGATTGACCGCCTCCGCTAGCTCTTTGCTGACTATCCTTCCTATCACTTTATAGGCATCGTCGAGTCGTGGCTGGGCCCAGACATTGACGATAGTCTTGTTCAGATTCCGGGGTTTCTACTAATACGGCAAGAGCGTAATATCCATGGTGGGGGAGTTGTCCTGTACGTGCGCAACAGTTTCAAGGCAAAGCTGTTCGTTCATTCGGAAACTTAAGGCCTAGGGCATTATGCTGTCCTTGAATAGATTCTCTGTAGTGTGTAGCAAGGCAGCTCACGTCTAATACTAGTAGGACATAGTTATAGACCCCCTGAAGTCGCCATGCAGAAAGAAGATGGCTTTTTTGGTCCGTTACGCCTTCTATGTGGGGATTTCAGCCATGAGATCATTATGGGGGATCTGAACGCAAACTCTCTGTCGACAATTAACCCTGACGCAAAAACACTTGTAAATTTGACGGACGAACTGTCACTACGAATTTTTCGGCACGGCTCAATACACCACAGCTGTCCCACATTCCAAACATGGATTGATCATATTTATACAGAGTTATACAGATGAAAATGACACCATTATCGACTTCCAAAACAGGCTGCTGCCTAGTTTCGGTAAACACGCGGTTATTGGCGTGACTATCAATGTTTTCACCTCTGTTACATTGGAAGATTCCTTCTCCTACAGGAATTTTCATAAAAACACGTCGGAAGAATAAATGATCAACTGTTGAACTGTGACTGGACAGCTCTGGATAATCCTGAAACTGATTTCGAGGGCGCAGATGGTTACGTGATTAGAAATTTGGATTTAGTCCTAGTAGATTTGGCATCTACAAAAATAGTATGCTCCAAAATTAATCATACTCCTCGGATTGGTCCCGAGTTGACAGAACTAACATACGAACGATATCAACGCACCTAGAGCAAGTGTCCTGAGCTTGAGAATGAGTATTTTCGACTCTGAAAAGAGGTCAACGAGCGTTCTATGCAAGAGCGTAAATCCTCCCTCCATAAACATCTTCCGGACGCTTTCGAACGGAATAAGGACATTTGGAAGGGAGTGCGCAATCTCGGCCTCTTGCCGAAGAGCAAAGAGAAAGAACTACAAGGATTCATGCCGAACGAATTAAATGCTCACTTTGCTGAGGTCTCTGTCTCGCTCAACGAAAATTTAGAGGATGCAATGGTCACTATCAAGCTCGCCTCCGAGGGAGGCTTCACATTCAAGACAACTAATATCACCGATGTAGTCCTTGCAATAAAGCATTTTCCCCCGCAGGCACGTGGGAGTGACGGAGTTTTCCAGAATGTGATCATGGAGGCTCTTCCAGTTATTGGTGATTCTATAGTAAATATCTTCAATTCCTCTTTCGTTCGAGTTGTTTTTCTTGAGGCTTGGAAGGAAGCGCAGTTGATCGCATTGAAAAAGACAGAAGCTCCATCTGTCGTCTCGGACTTCCGTCCACTTGCGCAACTGTACTTCCTTCCCAGTGTTCTGGAAAAGATCGCCCATGACCAAATCACGGAGTATGTAGACAGTAAAAAGTTACTGAATACCCTCCAAACCGGTTTCAGACGACTAATCAGCACTCAAACAGCTTTGCTGAAACTCACTGATGACATACGAATGACCATTGACAAGAAAAAAATCACCTTAACCTTGTTACACGACTTCAGCAAAGCCTCTGACAAAATATCACCATGCAAGCTACTGAGTGACTGACTGACGACTTGGATTCTCAAGGATGGCGCTCATTCAGGAAAAATCATATTCACAATGCCACACCCAACTAGTTACATCGACAAAAGGAAATTCTAATTGGTTTGCAACAAATTTGGGTGTCCCACAGGGCTCCGTTTTTGGACCCTCACCTTTCAGTCTGGATTTCAATGATCTGCCTGCGTTATTAAATGGAAAGTCGGTGAATCATCTATTTTATGCTGATGATCTTCCGATTCATCTTCATGTGCATGAAAAAATTAATGAAGAGAATCTTTCGGTTGGAAAAAGTCGCAAAACTTGTTGCTGAGTGGTCTGAGGGCTCTGGTCTGAGTCTCGATGCTAGCAAGACCGAACCAATCTTTTTTAGTTTCAAGAAGAATGTAAGAGATTTGCAACGGATGGAAGTGCTAGGGGTTGAGATACGGGCCGCAGTGTTCATACCATTCAGTGATACAGTTGTGAGTATCGGTGTTACATTGGATAGTGAGTATACGTGAAAACTGTGTATTAATCAAGTCACAAAAAAGTTCATAGGCCCTCAACCGTTTGCGGTTTATTAGGGCATGTACCACCGAAACTCTTCGAATTTGACTGGTCGAATCTTTGATCCAACCTCTCTTAGACTATTGCACAGTCGTCTACCTCGACGCTGACAGACCTACGGACGCGAGTACAGCAGCTGAACGATTCGTGTGTGAGGTATTCATTCGGTGTTGGAAGGGACGAACGCATCACAATGCTCAGGGTACGCTTGGGCTGGTTGCAGACCATTTCTAGAAGAATGTATTTGCAGCCATGATTATGTACAAGAATACATGTATGGAAGAGCCAGGATATCTGGCTGCGATGTCTACCAGATACCAGCCCGAGCACCTCAGGCGGGGTGATGCACATTATTACGAGCAGGAAATCCCATTCATGGAGCTAGTTTATGGGAATAGATCTTTCCAACTATAGTGCGCTCACTTTTAGAATGACTTCCTCCCTTACATTAGACATTTACCAACTCTGTCAGATTTCAGAGCGGCGGTCTGGGAACATCTATTCTGTGATATTTCTTGAAGATTTTTAGCGTTAGAAAACTTTATATTAAACACTCATGTATTCAAATATGTATTATCCATTTCACGATTTCGCAAATGAAGAGGTATTTATCTATCTATCTATGACTATCAGGGTATACAATATTCTCGATAACATCATTACCTATTCAACGATCATCTATTCCCAATATGCTCGACTGTTGCAATAAAGCCACTAACATAGAAAACAAAGGTGTCTTCACAACTCACTCGGTAGATCTGGAGGATGTGGTGGAGTGTGAGTCTGCTGGGTAGACACTACGCCGAGGTTGCCTGAAGCGACAACATTCCCTCCAGTAGCTCCGATTGTCGTTGTTGTGGGACCAGGGGGGGCTGGAAGATACAAAAATATCATCATTGTCAAGTCACGCGAGGATTGGATCCAAACGATGTGATTATAATAACTTATGAACTAGATTGCTCTTGAAAGAATTTTTTCGGGGGGGATGGCTTTCGGAGATTTGGAAGACCATGGAGAATATTATTATGAGCTTCTTGAGGCTCCTAAAACATTGGAAATTATCGACTCCCCGACCTCAAAATGATCGACGAGTGTGAGACGGTTGTTGAGACAATTGTAAAAGTAAACCTTCAGACCAATTCTTGGATACGCTTTGGTTCAAGCCTACGTTCAGAGGATGTGGGTATTGTCCAGTTCATAAAGATGATAGTGGACGGATTATAGTAAACGGAACCGCAGTTCGCTTTTAGTGAATATCTTCAGAGGAATGAATCAGATCGTTGATGCTAGTTTCTCTGCGAGGAATATGAAAGTCAATGTAGATCTCTTGACTGAAAAATTCAGAGAAATGTTCGAGTCAATTGCATGAAACATCGAAGACTTGGGAAATTCAGATTCTTTTTGATCAACCGAAAGATTGTCTGGAAGAGCTGTGAGGGACATTGGATTATGGGATTGAAATTAGCTTCGGACGCCAGGGCGTAGCTTGATAGAATCACGTGGTCCGCAGAGGTGTCATGGCTGCGGCATACCCTCCGATCTCATCAGGTAGTATGAGAATATTTGCGATCCTCAGGCATCGTGCTAATTTGACAACGGAAAAGGGGCATGATCGTCGTGATTATTCCACATAAAGATGGAACCATGCACGGAGAATAAACGCTGTTTTTAAGTTAGGTCCAGCAACCTGGCTTTATCCGTCATAGACACTCAAGAATTCTACTATACATTCCTGGAGGTGATAGAAATCAAATGCCAATTCAAAATATATAGGTTCGCGACTTAGTTCTCGAGGAAAAAATTCATGAAGAAATTAAGATTTGATACAGAGTCTTATGGAATTTGATACAGTTCAGCTCATATCCCAGCCATTACCTGTCATTTCGCTACCAGGAAAATTACACAAATTGCAGTTTTATTAGCCTAATGAGATTCTACGAAGAGGAACATGGGTTAGCTACTGATTTGTCGCAGGAAAAAGTGCAGGAGTCTGTAAAATCAGAGGAGCCCTGTGCCAAAATTCTCTTGGATTCCGAGCCATTGAGTCTGGTGACCTCAAATTGCTCTAGGAATTCCCAGTATCATAGAATTACATGTTATAAACATACTTATTCAGTTTTGGGACGATTGATTACACTGGAGTCGAGTAAATGAATATTTCGAGTTTTCCCTAGTAACTGCCCTGAGATCATTCTTATATACAATTTCAGTCGTGAAACAGGTGTGCAACTCAGCCGTTTCGTCAACAGATCATTGGAATAACATCATAGAGTCGTCATGAAGTGAGTTCTGCCCTCCAACACAAGAAAAACTTGATGAGTCCCTCGGGACCCCCCGTTAGGTATGGCACCCAACGCTGGTGATACCTTAAGCAACGTTTTTGGAGGTGTTAAAAATTAAAATATCTGTACGAGCTCCGGGCTCGAATGCGCGGCTTGACGGAACACTCTACCTCCTTTGTTCCAAAACCGCTCACTGAATCACACGGAATCACGAGAGAGTCCATTGAGGAGCCGTGTGAAGGTAGCTTATTTTCCCTGCATCTAACAATTCCGTGAAATCGCATGCAGTGACATCAACTGCATGCCGAGCTGACTCCGAGCATGTCTCGCGCCGTACAGATTATTCTCGTCGAATATTCGACACGATGGACTCAAAGAAAAAGAGCTTTACGTAGCCACAGGAGATCCGTACCGCGAAAGACTGCATCTCCTCTACATATGTGAACAAATTCTCCGCGTTGATGTACTCTCAATTTTATCGGGGAATCTCATCAAGTCACAGACCTCGTCAATGTTTACATTCGAGCATCGCTCCTCACAAACTCAAAGTATATCACTGCACGAGCGTTTTGAGATTCTAGGAGAAATTTTAGATTCTGTGGGAACCGCGTCTGGGAACCATGAGAGATTTGTACGTCGATTGGGAACAGTAATAACAAACTCGTACCAACGACGAGCCTTATGTCTGCTCACGGAGTCGGGGCCCGACGGAAAAAAAACAGAGCGAGCAGCATACTACACCTCGCTCGGCCCCCATTCAACACGATTTGAGCAAGGTAAGCAGTGCACGAAGAATTCTTTTGGATGCGTCAAATCGATCGCGGTAACCTAGAGCATTACTACACGACTCGAACCATCATGATTGAAACGTTTCTCATGCTGTAATTGCAATTTTACGTGGTGAGCTCCTGTGCTTTGACCTATTCACGGGGGATAAGGGCTACTTATGCTTACCGCCGCGAGGGTGCGTACGTCCGATGTTACAGCCCAACATGAAGAATTCAACGTCTGATTGAGAATTTGAGCATCAACTCAAGGAAGCTGTCGTGGAGTTTCCGTCAAAGCGCATTGAATTCAAGAGTCTAACCCGACTGAAAATAAATGGTCTATGATTGAGAGGGTATTTAGGTACTTGAAATATACAAGAACCAAGTCCTTGCGTTTCGCAGGAAAATCAGATCACCTAGAAGCATTCTCAGACGCGAGTTTCGCAGATTGCAAAAATTCAATATCCACGTTTGGTTATGTGATCAGGCTTTATGGGGATTCAGTAGCGTGGAGAACTAACAAGCGGTCGTACGTTTCGCCCGCTACCTGCGAAGCTGAGTATGTTGCTATGAATGAAACTTATCAGGAACTGATTGGTCTTGACAGATCTCTCAGCCTCGTACTAAAATCCTCATTTAGCCCCATGGTGCTCTGGTGTGATAACAGAGCTGCAGAGGTTAGCGCAAAGACAAGTGGTGGGAGAAGGCTTAGACATATCATTGAGCCCAAAGAAAATTATGTGAAAGAATGTGTTAAAAGAAATTTGGTACAGATAGCTTGGATCCCATCCAAACAACAAATGGCTGATATTTTCACTAAGCCTTTGCCCGTCCATGCGCATATAGCCACGACCAAAATTCTGATGAATGAAGCACATATGTATGATGAGTAAACTGCTTCAAAATTAATTTTTTTTTGTTTTTGTTTTACGGATCATCATTCTGGAGAAAATGAGGAAATACTGGTAGAATAAATGTAGAATTGATTATGTGTCGTTCACAGTAGGAGATAAGTTGACCATGATATGTGTTCTGAATATAAAACGGACTCGAAATGTATTACATGTAAATTGAGTTGATTGATGAATTCCATGTATATGTTCAGCGAGATCCGCCATCTCTCATCCAGGAGGGAGTGTTGGATGTGTATGTGTGTGTAAGTGTGTGCGGCTTCGTCCGCGTCTCTCGCTTGGTGGCACGCGCACGCGCCAGTTCGCGCTCAGTTGCTCTAGTGAGCCTAAAGTAGTGAGCGGCAAATGCGTCGCCATAACACTTCAAAAGTGTCAAAAATAAGCGCGCTAAGTTTGAACAGGCGCGATTGCGATTTGGCGCGATTCGCTCATTGCACCGACTTCTGGACGGTCGGAATTGTCCGAAATCTCGCGCGTTCGATGATAAATGATATTTTTCAATTATTTTATTGATTAATATGTGATGGTTGTGTGGCTATTTCGTACGAGCCGAGTTGTCACCATCATAAAGGAAATGATTCTGGCTAAATGTTTTGCGGGATCTTTTTCGGGTGATCCCGGAGATCAAGAAAATGCATACCGCCGAGCGAGAATTTGTTTCAATCAAATTTGCTCAACAATTTCATGGAATTGTTGAAATTGATTGAAAACAATTTTTACGAGTAAATTGATCTATTCTGAACGAAAAATATCTTTTGTTATTTTTCACCTAAACACATTGTTATTATCATTGTTTATCATTATAAACTTCCCAAAGTTTAATTGTTGAAATCGATTGGGGAAAATTATCACGAGGGAATTGATCCATTCATATAAAAGAAATAGAAAAAATTCGATCTATTCTGAACGAAAAATATCTCTTGTTATTTTTCACATTGTTTCGGGGATATGAGCCTCACAAAATCGAGGAAATACGAATTTTCACACTTTCAGCATTGAATATAAGCGAGAATGAAGAGTAGAATCAGTCTCCAACAGGAATAAACGATGTTTCTGAACCAAAACCTCGTAATCTCGCCGGCGCGCACCGCGATTTGGAGTGTTTTGGAGCAGCGGAGCAGCAACAGTTCGAAGCTGGGCTGCGACGCGCGTCGCGCATGCGTCAATAGTGCTATCTCTCTCACTTTTGACACTTTTGCATCAGCCAATCAGGAGCGATTACCTCATTTTCCGCTCACTACTTTAGGCTCACTAAGCTGCTCTACCGAGCAGATCTCTTCGTACCACTACAATAAAGTGTGTGTGTGTGTGTGTGTGTGTGAAGCTGACTCCTGGTGCACCATTCACTCATCGCCTCGGCCCCTGTTCCACGCATTCTTTCAGATATAAAAGGCCCAAACTGGAGTCGAATCTCAGTTTGATGATTCTCTATAGTTCCTCGAAATTTCAAGATGATCGGCCGTACCGTTCAAAAGTTGTCGTAGATAATAAAAAAAACAACATACATGCACACATACACACAAACACGGGGAAAAGGGGGGAAGAATGTTATGAAGTAATTATATGGAAGGGAGTGGGTAAAATGAGTGACGTACAGTCGATGGATCTTGGCGAGAGGAACAAGAAGAGCTTTGTTTTATATGGCTAAGAGGTGTAAGGGAGGGGAAAAAGGGATTTGAAGGGATCAGATGAGCAAGAATTTCGTTGTCACGAATACAAAGCTTTCTCTTTGAGGAGGCAAAAAATCCGATATATGGAGAAAATACAAAGTTGCTGAGTCACACGCCCTGTATTCTGAAAGAAGACACAAATCTGTTTATGAAAACGATAGCCACCAGATATGAGGTTGCTAGCTATAAGATCTCGGCAATCAAATGAGGGAGGAATACTATGTAGAGAAAATATTATTCAAATTGAGTTCAGATAATTATCCACACCAGTCAATTACTGTACTACTATTCCGTTTTTGTGTGTAAAGCAATGTTATTTCTGTCAAGAAGCATTCAATATCATCGTTGTACTGAGTGAATTAAAGAATGTATCTCAGTATTTTAACCTTTGTCCCACATTTCCACGAAAAACAGTGAATTTAAGGTCATTATCATTCCAAATTCTGCAATTCCCGTCACACATACTGTCTTGAGACTTTCGCATTGTATCTTCTGTCATTTTTGCAAGTTTGAGAGTTCGTCTTCTACATTTTCATTAATAATCCCAATACGTGAATTTAAGTTTGCATGATCTTTGAGCTGTATCCACTTGTGAGAATGGAGTTCCAAGTTCATAATTCACACAATGGACCAAAACCAGCATTTTGTGTAAGTACCCGGTTCACTGCTCAAGAAAATAGTGCTGGAGATCCAGCAACAGCCCTACCTAAGATAAATGACCCATTTTAAATGACTCAGGGATTTGAGACACTAGAAATGACTCATTTGAAAATGACCCATTCAGAATGGTCCATCTAAAATGACTCATTTATAATGCCTCATTTGAAAAACTTGAAGAATTTTCCAACAATCAATGCATCTTTCAATATTTTCATCTTTATTTTAGGTTGATTAAAATTCTTTCAATCAGATCACCCAAATGAGTCATCTTTAATGAGTCATCTTAAATGAAAATCATTTTTAATGAAACATCTTGAATTAATCGTTTTTGATGAGTCATCTTGAATGAATCATTTTTTGATGAGTCATCTCGAATAAATCATTTTTAATGAGTCATCTTGGATGAGTCATTTTAAACGAGTCATCTTGAATTAATCATTTTTAATGAGTCATCTTGGATGAATCATTTTTAATGAGTTATCTTGAATGAATCATTTTTAATGAGTCATATTGAATGAATCGTCTTTAATGAGTCATCTTAAATGAATCATTTTTAATGAATCATCTTAAATGGATTATTTTGAATGGGTCATTTTCTCAAATGAGTCATTTTTAGTGTCTCAAATCCCTGGGTCATTTGAAATGAGTCATTTATTTTAGGCAGGGAGGCCCGTTGCTAACATAGAATATCTGTGATACCGACGGGGTGAATCAACAACAAATCGCGAATATAGCGGCCAAAAGCAACCAAAGCATTGTTTTTGAATTCCATCACGTCAACGTCAGTTTTTTCAGAGACAAATTCTGATGAGTAGCGATTGATCGGAATACTTCCAAGAACCGTCTGAATGTTTTCCCATGGATCAAGATCACTCATGAAACTATTGGAATGGATCACATTGGCCGATCTCAGTGGTCGTGACTTTAGGATATGATATAAAATTCCGGCTGTGTCTCACAAACATGAATTCGACTATTCAGCCGATTCTTTGATACATAAACTTCAATCACCCAAAATTTCAGAGCTGTCCTTGCAGTAATTTTTGAGTGGTTATGGTTTTGCGGAATCACCAACAAGTTACAGAAATCCCCCTGTCGTTATGCGACATAGCCCTTATCCAAACTCAAATGCTATGACAGATGAGATATGATTGAATCCTATTGATTTTCAGTTACTTGTTGTTTTTCGACTCCAAAGTATTATAACTGTAGAACCTGATTATTTTCATATCATAGTATTTTTCTATGTGTTATCACATCAACGCTGCTAAATGAGATTAGCAGAATGCTTTCTCAAAGCGGTAGCATACATCATTATTTCACAAATATTTTCGGAAATGGAAATAATGTGATCAAAAATTGATTCTATATGTAAATGGGACAGTTTATTCCAAAACTATTAGACAACAAATGTAATCATTCCATCATCAATTCATAATTAAATACGCTGCTAAATCATATTAGCACAATTTTCCAACGCCCCGTCAGAAGAGTGGTTTCCGCTCTTTGCTATACCTCTAGCTTCAGCGTTATTTTCGAATTTTCCAATCGATTCATAAGATAGAAATAAACGAGTATTCTGTTCTTCGTATTTTTAGATAGTGATAGAGGAGGAATATGATTCTTTTGTAATGAGAAAAAATGGAAAATATGGCAGTCGCGTGATTAAAATAGCAAAAATCAAAATGTACTCGATATAAAAAGGCCAAACTGGAGTGAAAT
>JAPYYZ010002049.1:0-13866 GCA_030522705.1 Eretmocerus eremicus | reverse complement strand
GCGTGCCGACTTCGATTGTAGAATTCTTTCGCCGGGTGAATTATGACTTGAGGATTTACCGTAAATTTCCCTAACGGCCTTACCACTAACGCGATCGCGATGCACTTTTGCGAGTCGTCCATAACCGACCAATGTCGGAGCGCGAGGCGCGCGTCAAGTGCTAATCCAGCAAATCTCACTAAGCGAAGTAGAATTTCCTCACCACATACTGGATTTATGATAAATAAAGACTGTCAATGGTTGGACAAGTTCATACAAAAGGTTTTAAACTCGAGCACCAGTCCAATACCCCCCTACGTGGCCAAGTTGCACGCCACTGCATGTAAAGACATAACACTCAGGATAAACATCTGATAAAACCTGTTACACAGTGCCATGGTCAGTCACGCAGTTCCTTACAAAAACTAACCAGTATCATAAATAGAGGATTTTCCTTTCAACTATCACAATTACTAATGATGGGAAATCACATGGTCATCTGCAAGTTGTAAATATTGCTCCCCATAAAACAGTTCAAGTATCAAATACCGTCAAGAATCAGTTCAAGTATCAGAAATGAGGATAATTCTTGCCAAACAACAAGTCTTAGAGGAATAGTCATAGACTACAGAATGTCAGGGAAAAATGTTCTAGGTGTTATTCTTCAGTGATTTGTATGTGAATGCCTATTGAAGGAAAGACGCAAATCCTGATGTGAATTGATTTTACATCATACATTTGGAAAGCCTTAACACAAATAACTCATCATTGAGAGCATGTCATCAGCAACTCCAGCTACGAGCACTCGCCTATATAAACGGGCAGGAATCAAGCCCGGCAGCTCATTCGATCCCGACGTCGCGTACCTCACGCATCGTTCGAATACTGAATCTCATTGTACCTAGTCCGTGGATTCAATAAACCGATTTCATTGTTCATCGCCGTCTATTCCGTGACGCTTCCTTGGCGATTCATCGCCTTAGTCAGACAACGGACCCGGCCGCCCTTGCGGCTACCCCGCGGCAGAGCTTGCAAGCTCTCAGCCGCCGCTTGCAACGAGGAGGTCGCATCGCTCATCGGACGCATCGGAGCAGCAGAGCCGAGATCCGGAGCCGTTCTTCGAGTATCAACTATCACCGGAGATTCGATTGCCCTTTCGCTCCCTCGCCGATCGTTAACTGATAATTCCGAAACGATGCCCAAACAGATAACCAAACGGCCTGCGACCTCGTCAACACCATGTGCTAATTGCGCTGCGGGTCATTGCTACGGCATTGCTCAAGCGAGAAGGCTCACTATTTTAGGCGCCCTCCGATACAAGCCTCCCGCAACCGAAGAGCAACGGCCTTCTGAACAACCGTCAGCGCCATCTGCGTCCGTTTCCTTGTCGCAACCCGAATCTGATTCGGCGACTAGCGCGCACACGTCCCAGACTTCCCAATAAAGCCACTATATTCATAACATAATTTTTGGTTACAGTGGTGGGATTACATTGACGTGTAATCTCAGTATTTGCATTACATTGACGTGTTCAAGTCACGAAGGCACTTAGCGTGGGCGAAATCATCCAGTCCTTTGTTTTTGATCTCCGTGTCAGAGTTCTTCCACTCTTTTATTTTTCTATACAACGTAAATTATTTGATCTTGATCAAAGGTGGTTGCGGTTAGGAGTTTTGAGTCTTGATGGCGGCAGAAATTTGTTCACCGCTCCAGTGTAACGAAAAAATACTGACGTAGATAAATTGTTGAAAATTTGGCGATATAGCTTGATATTTATTCCGTCACCTCAATAAAAAGATCGTTATATACACCAGGATTCTTCTCAAAAAAAGTCACTTTGCAGAGAGTGCGGTAAATCCCATACATCAGTGGACCACAAATCATTGTATCAGATACAATGAAATAAATTGTAGTAATACTGATATGATAAAATGTTGAGTTTAATATTGGTTCCAAAGTTGCTGTGCCGTCGATTATCTGACGTAGGTGACAACGTTGAATGCAACGTTGGCGCTGACGTTGATCATAAGATTGAATTCATTGTCAGAATCAATATTGTGCTCTCGAAAGACATAGCCAATTTTTTGAAGAAAAAGAAGGAGAAGAGAACATTGAGCTTAATGTTGTTCCTGACGCTGAAACTAACCTTGAATTCAATCAAAAACAGTGGGGGTTGCCTCTCGCCCTCTCGCACGTCGACGTTGGGCTCCGCCGCTGGATTGTCTGTGGCTCCTTTTAGCCGCGTTCGTCGTCCGTCGCTGTGTTATCGGCCCGAGTGATTGATGTACAGCGGCGCGTTCCGCAAAAATTGGAGCTACGCGGAGCTAATCTTGCAAGACGGCTTATTGTTCCCGGGAGACCAATCTTGCGAGATGGGTCGAAACGCATTTGATATGTAATCGATGATTGTGATTCAAGTTCACGTGAGAATCGACACAGTTACTAAAAAACCATTACATTTTTCGACTCAAAACTTCGACATCCTGTTTGATGATGACGAATACTCATATGTGGTTGCGGTGATCCCGCCAGTTACAAACTATGTTGATGGAGTCAGCTTCAATTCAGAAACAAATCTCTGCAGAAACTCGAAACTCGTTCGACATAACAGGTACAAGACTATAAAATCGACGCAGTATCCAAATATCTCGATTACTCAGGAGTTTCGAATACCAAAATTTAATTTTTCGACACAACCACCGCACCGACCACCGCTACTCATGCTCGCATGTGCCGTAAACGTATGAGCACCCTGACAACTCAATTCGTCTCTGCCTCTTCCTCAGCCGTTTCGGTGCCTCTCATCCGGAAACCTGTTCCATCGGCTTTTTGGCGGATCAGGAGGCGGAGTAGAGAGCGGCTATCAAAAGGAGACGAGGAGGAGGAGATACCTTTCGCGTCGGACTGCAGAGCAGTCTCAAGTTTGGAAAATTGAATTAGTGACAAGGTCGAGGCAGACTTGTCGGAGCCGCGGTCTCGCCTTGATTGCTTTTTTCGGCGGTGCAGGCTGCCAACCAGCCCCGCATAATCCTTGTCCGCGTGAGTCATCGATATCCTCACTAGCGGTCTCTTACACTCGAGCCGCGATATCCATTTCTCAAACGCAAAATTGCTTGTCGGCAAGCAGCTCGAAGCTCTCTCTTCAAATGAAAAGATCTCCATCATCAGGTGTGAAAAGGGCGTGCGGTTTTTGGTCCTTTCTCACGTCTCTTTTTCGCCACTCTCGTGCATATAATGCGCGAATTCATTGAGACTCGGATACGCGTTTATCGAATCGCTGCATGCGTTCGGTGCTGGATTCCAGATGCAAACAGCTCGATCGTGATTTGCCGTTTTACTGGCTCACTTTCCTCCTCCATTCAATCCGCGGAGAAAGAGAGAGCTCAATCTGCGCGGAACTCGCCGTTCAATGCTCCCGCATTTTTTCAGCTCAATCAGCCTCTCAGAATAATGTTCGTTTATATTCATAGAGATGAAGCCACTTCCTCAATTTCAATACATGACGGAGATATGGGTATTTTGGATTTTTCTCGGCACATCAGGTCATCCTAGGGAAACTGAGATGAATAACTGGGATGACTTGGATATGAGTAACCAATCTACGAAGTACCTATTGGAAACGAGAAGAATTGAGTCTATCGAGAAAGATGCACGCTGAGCCATGACAAATAAGAATAGGTATCTGTCTTATTTTTTCAAATATTCTGAGAAGTCAGGGTTTTAGTCTCAGATAATAGATAAAATTATTGAATCTTTCCCATTTCTCTCCGCTTTTCATATCCTCCGCTGGAAAATTATCTAAACATGTCACAAGTACTCTCGCCAGTGCTGGGAATTACTTGGTCACATTATGATCGTCCATCGCATTAGACTGGCGCCCTTGGTCCGGTCGGACTCACTCCACACGGAAATTCAATACAATACGATGGATTCAGATAAATCGGTGTTGCTTGAAGATTTTAGCGATGTACTTGCAGCGTTACAATTATTCTTCTGGCGCATGATCGTATGAGCGTATCAACAGCAGGGAATCCGATTTGCGTGCGTGGACGATCGCGTATTGGAACAAGATGAGCTTAAATCATCTACGATGAACGAATTATTAAGAATCACATTTGAACTGCGGTTTGCACGCGACTGCTGACAGACAAATATCACATATGGGAAGGGCGTATTTGCGTAAGGGAACGATATGACGGAATTGACGTAAGATAACCTAAGCACCCAAACCCGCGAATAGACGATCGGTGTGATGATTAGAGCACGCTGAACTGCGCATGAGAATGAGATGAGGCAGATTAGCGTTGAGAATCGAATAAGGTAGATTCGCGCACGATGACCGAATCGACGAACACCAGACCGGCACATTCGCCTGCGGAAACTAGATGACATTGATTTGCGTACGATGGCCAAATTGATAAAATTTGAGTATCGACTGAATAGAGTCAGATTCGCGTAAGAGAACCGAGCACGTTCGCCCATGTTTCGCATGAATCAGTTCCATGTCGAGTATTATACAAACCTTGAAATACTCAGAAAGTCATCTAGACATCCGTGGAACACATTGTTACCATACTGATTCTTAAACAAAGAATTATCTTCAAGAAAAGAACGAAAACCAAAAATGTCAAAACTATCCGATTTTGCCATCTGTTAACAGATAATATTTTCGATGTCGTCAACATGGGTAATTGTTCGAGACCCGGAAACAGGTTGTGAAGTGGGCTTAGTCACGACACGAACAATAGATCGCCATTGCCGATGAATAGCTCATCGGTTAATTGGAAAAGCTGATAAAGTGTCCCGTCATTGTAGACGCGAAGGTAAGAGATTTCTCGCCGGCTACTTATGCCTTGCGAGGCTAATACTCGCTCAAAAGATGACTCGACGAAATATGAGCCATCATCAAAGTCTTGAGGCGCGTGGGCGCGCCTCAGCTACCGGGATGCATCATATCACTTCGGCTGGATCGACGTCTTCCACACGAGGTGCCGAGCGCTACAGCTGTAGGTAACACGCATGTAAGGACCAGCAGCTCTGAATCGAGCCTCCGCGCACAGAGCTGCCGCTGCTCCTGCTGTTGGAGCTGATCGTGATGGCTCTATTACGAAATTAATAACCATAAATCTCGGGAGGCCTGCAGCCTGGCTCGTGTGCCCCATCGCACAGAGACGCGTCCGGAGTCAGGCCCATCCTTCACGGGCCCGTTAATTACAACGGCGCGCATCCGAAGTCGCTGGTACACAGCGGCGTACGCGCGGCCAAAATCGCCGGCTGGGCCCGAACTGCGGCCGATTACTTGGTATATATCCAGTGCTCGAGGAGAGCTCCGGCACTGAGCACTTCATCAACCCGATCGTCGAGCCAGAGCCGTACCGCCCGTCACTGGCTTCGTGCGGTGCTCGCGAACTCTCCGAGCCTCCGGGGGTTACCAACACATGGATAGGATACGAATAGCGTGTAAATGTGAGCTGCTCTGTACGCACTGTGGCACAGACAGCTCGGTTCCGACGTGGCCCGTTTCAAGCCTCTTTTTCTTCCTTGGCTTTTTTTCACGCTCTGAAATTTGCAACGCGATCGTTGCGTTTTGTCGAGTCACTCGGGCGGATTATCCCGCGAGTGATGCGCCGCGCTGGCGATTAATTGGACCGGTGATGCGCCGTTTCTTGAATTGTACGGAACTGATGACTTCATTCCCGCTTCCTCTTTGATATCTGAGAATCTAGCACACTTTGATATCCTGTGATGGGCTGCTATATACCACGTGTATGTGGTAGAACTGACATAGTGAAGTGTAGATCACACAGATAAAAAGATGTTTACAATATGGTAAGACAACGACGTTGGTAGAGACATTTGAATCATGAATAGCTAAATATTTTTTAGAGTGTTCCAAAAAATGATCTTGGTTCCTTGAATGACCACAATTGGAAAGCGACATGGAGCTGGATTAATCTCCCCCGAGTGGGTTAATCTGCTACCTCCCCGGTGGCGTAGTTGGTAGGGTGCCGGACGAGAATACCAGAGGGCCTGGGTTCAAATCCCAACCGGGGCGATTCTTCATCTCTGTCTCGCTTTCAAGAGAATCAAAATCTCTTCGGATTGCAGCCATCAATCGAAAGGTGGAGCCCAGAAGCCGTAGCTTGAACCTTTATCAAGTTTTGATTGCCAGCTTAAGGGCGAAGATAAGTGGCTCGAAAGAACGATAAAGTCATTGCATAATCACTTGAAACTTCATTATCGTAGGTCTATTTTTTGACTCCCTCGTCGTTTCAGCACAAAGGAATACCTTTGAATGAACCCCGCGAGGGCTAGATAGACTTCGATCCCGTGGTTCAATAAAGTATTAAGTCTCAAACAACTCATGAGTATATTCTTATGCATACATTTTTATGCACTTCATACATTTCGTTGTTATACAATTAATGAAAGCTCATACGATTCGTCCGATGAACTCTTATCGACGAAGTGCAATGCACGACAGAGCTCACAGAAGCAAGAGACTCGATGGATGATGATGCATAATCGTGGCTGCTTCCTCTCTTCGTCGCCATCGCCGCCGTCAACTATGAGACTTACCCCGGTCGGCGGATTGCTCGTTCACGCATCTAGCGCATGTTGCAAGCAGGTGAGTAACGACACGAGGAAATATTTATGGAACAACAAGCCAAGCGAGTAGGATTAGAAAAGATGGAGGGTTTAACTTTCCACGCGTTCGTTTGGAGAAACTACCTCACCGATCCTCGCGAATTTTGTACAATTGTTTAGCACATACCCGAGGGTGTATATCTCAATGTTCGTGACAATCCATGGACTCGAAGCTGAGTAATCAATGTGCCAATGAAAGGCGCGTCCCATGCACTGTTTACCCTGTTACTATTGGCGTCTCTGCTCATTTTCGCCTCTATGGCCACGAAGCCGCTAGGCAGAAGACTGTCACGCTCATGACCTTTCATAATGAACACGCGCCGTGGTAACAAAACCAGGGTCTCCACGAAACATGAAGTTCATTCGATTACAGCGGGCAGACCTAGTCTGACCTGGTCTGATCTTCGGACCTCTATTGCTATCTCCATTGGGGTGAGAAAGAGGTCCGAGCGATGAGACTTGGTCAGGCGGATGATCGAAAAAACCTATAGCTTTAACTTGGGAACAAATTCCAAAAATACCAGGATGCCCCCACGTCTTATATTTATAGATATATAGGTATACTATTTCATAAAGCAGTCGCCGATATTGGGCCATTGAATTTAGAGCTCGAGTGACTAATGTATCTCTATTACAGATTAGAACTTTGAATGGCCTGGTGATCAAATCCGCGTCTGAGGGCATATCGAAGCTAATTGTTCGCGCGACGGTTACTGGATGTGCAAACTCAACTTTGACTTTTCCCGGAAAATTGGATTTTGTTTCCGAAAAAGTGGCTTCGTACTCCCAAAGTTTGTGGGGTCACAAATGAAAGGAGCCATTTTGGACTTCGATCGGATGAGAAATCAGTCCATGCAGCAGCTAAGCGAACTACGAATTGCTTATTTTGGCGCTTTTGGCTATGCGCTCGAGTCGTATTTACAATGATTCAGAGTTCACTGATCGTGAGCTCATTTTGTATCCGATCGACGTCAGAGAAGGCTCATTTTGTTCATTACTTCACAGAATTCTGAGTTATAACGCGCCTTTTTTGGGAGCAGGCTCCAACTTCCTGCAAAGCATTGTCAAAGTTGAGGTTGTGCGCGTGGTGGCCATCGAGCAATTGATTTGCTGCGACGTGCCTGCAGTTTCTCACTCTTCTTTACAATGCCTAAAAACTTTCACAGAACTCTAAGGAGTCAGTGTGCAAAATCTCATTAGGACAACCGATAAGAATGTCGAAGCCACAGAGCTCGAAATTGCAACATTTGACACATCCCCAACCGCACCTCACTTCATAAAACAAATCCAGAACTACGTTTTGTGGCAGTGTATGCTATATCAAAGGCAAAAAACAGATCTTATACTTAAGGAATTATCAAAACTGGTCTTACAATTATATTTGAGATGTTGAATCAATTATTGCTGGCCCTGATACATCTCAATGCCAAGCTTTGTTGTCATACTTTGAGAATGCGATCTCGGTATTTAAAAACTTTGACTCTCATTACTATTGATCGTTTGCTCATCTTGTTGATTTATAAGCTCACCATATGCAATAATGTTTTTCTATTATTGTATAGCTGAAATAGACTCTCTGGGGCATGAAAGGCTGAATGAAAAAAATTGGATAAATACAGGCGCTTGAATGCAAACGTGGTGAAGAGAAAGGTGCTTGAACGAACATCGTCGTGATTGTTCAAAAAGGAATGAATCAATAGCGTACAGATGATTTATCCCCCTTTCATTCTCTAGTATAATAAAAATTTGAGTGCAAAATAGCATAGCATGGTTCAACGGTGAGTCAAATCTTGACGGGTTCGGTGAAGCGATATTAACCGCAGCTCCTCATGGAAGATTCCTCTGATAAATCTAGATTGGTGAATTTGAAGCTCGACTAATCTTAATGATGTTGTGCATTCGGTTCCTCGTCGAAAAATCTTTAGAAACCACATCTCAGAGCTACGAAATCCGAGTCTGAATTCATCTTATGGACAAAATACGGGAATGACCTTATCTACACGAGACACAAGTAACAAGTTAGCTACACCCCCTCCCAAACTCGTCAAACTCCTATTTTTGTTAATTCAGGATAAGTTGGCTTTTAATGATTCAAAGTAGATTAACACGACTCATTTTGCAGGTTTTCGGACAAGCTTTGAAATGAGCTCAGGTGCGTGGAAAATGTGAACCGTCACACGTTACGACGGACACATGCGCCCCCGAAAGGATCACACAATCGATAGAACAGCCCACGTATGAACCTTCGCAAACTCGCTAAGGCCACAGCGAAGCTACATGGTGGCAAATTGTCTCGTGGAAGAGGATAGGAGCGCCGGTATACTCACTTGCTCTCTTGCGTGCCCCGAGGACGTTAAGGAAAGCATACACGGTGACCCGAGCAGGAGGCACAGGGCGCGCAATCTAGTCGCGGGCCAAAAGCACTGCCGGCTCTCTGTGCAGGCCGTCGAATTTCGAGGCGAGCCGGATAATTCCATCGGGGCTGCGGTGTGTAATTGGCCTGACATTAACGCGATGCTCGCTTGTGGGCGCGGTTGGCGTAGGTACGAACCCGCGCGGTGTTTCGCAAGCGTCGCTGCCTCTCTTTCTCGATTATTATTGCCGGCCGCCACCGTAGCCATGGCGCGGCTCGGTTATTATCCGATGCCGCCGGCGGGACCGTTCGATCTAATGGTCGATTGTTCCGAGCGGCCGCGATTGACCTAATAGAAATTTATCGCGAGGGCCGATTTGACGCGCGCGAGCCACCGATCCCGTGAGCTGCGCTACGGCCGCGCAACCCTTTTACTCACGGACGCAAATGTAGACGTGAGCGACGACGTTGGCACTTGTCACCGGGACTCCGGAATTAATTTCCGTAGATTAGATTGTTCAAACAATCTAATCGTCTCTCCTCAATGTCCGCTGACTGAGAGCCAGGGCTTTGTTGGCACGATCTTGGAACGCTTGTTTCTAAAACTTGTGTTTCATACAACACTTGTTTTGGGTTGATATAAGGTCCTCGATTGTCCCTCGGTACACTCCTATGTGTTTGAATTCGTTAGATATGAGTATCTACGGTCGAAGCATTCAAAACGGTTGGGAAAATATTATTGGCAAATTTTTTATAGAATAATCTAAAGTTGTTTCTTGATCCTAAGAAATTTTCTCGAATTATTAAAAGTATGACAGGCAATCTTTTATTGAAGTATGAATCTTCGAGAAAAATATGACGGAAGCTGTGACTCAGGAACATTGAGCGATTCTGGAAGCTCTCCCCTGGCGAAGAGCTTGAGTCAGTTTCGATCTGTTCCCACTCGAAACCACCTTTAGCTATTATAATAGCGATTTGTAATGCGAGAATGTCGACAGGTTCTGAAACTTGAACTTCCAAGACGCATCTACCGTCTGTTTTGCGCTGCGCCAATTCGGAAATATCAGTGCGATTCAAGCATCAAGAACTCTCTCGGCTTGAGTGGCTCGTACGTCGCGCTCGTAATTCTGATCTCGTGCAGCGTAAAACGAGCCTTAGCCTATGGGTGATTCCGCTGTGACTCTAGAACCAACGGTCAGAAACTGTCAGAAGTGTTCAGAAGTCATGACGTCGTTGGTATCAAAAGGAAACGATTTACAATGTTTCACCCGAATCTGTTTCCCAAACATGAGCCCCCCCCCCCCCCTATCAGTATTTGACCGACGCCAGCTATCATATATGATTCGTCAAATTGTCGACTTCAAAAATAGCCATTCCGGTTCTGAAAAAATTTATTCCCAGCGAAATCTACAGAATTTAGTGGCGTGAATTTTGAGCGAAATCGTAGAACATAATGTAAGTGCTGCAATTTCTCAAAAAATGATCACATATAGCTTTTAAACCATCCAAAATGCCAAGCCTCGTCTCTGTAGTTTCAATTTTAGGTATAGAATTACGATTGATGGTCTTTATTTTGATACAGAAGATGGTTTATATTATGTTTGAGAATCGTCTTGGGGACAGGAAACAAAATACATATTTAGACCCCCCTCCCCCACCAATCCTCACTTATGTCAAATTTTTTTTGCAAATTCGACCCAGAGTGAATATACTCTAGAAAAATCTTCCCAAGCCCTAAACTTCTCACATATTTGCGTGCGTAACCTTGACACAGATTCATATAGTCATGGCGCAATTCCTAATATGCTTCAAAAATTCATGGTCCAGTCTTTATCGAATATTTACTTCATTCATTGATAGTTCGATAGCATAGTCAAATGAATTTGTAGTGCCATGAGAGTTGAATTTGATAATATCTCTTAGCGACGGAAAAGCTTCAAAAGTCGCAGAGATTGCTTCTGATGGAATTTTAAGAATTTCATCTAAAAAACAAGTTATTCCCCGGAAAAATGTCTTGAATAAGTGGTTATAGATTATTAAAACATGAGAACTGGTAGGAATGACGGTCTCCAAAATCATACATAATTCGGTGAAAGAGCAGCGTGTAACATTTTGAAAACCGATATTGCGTTGTAGATCTGTTAGAGGCAATGTAGTACATGACTGAATTGACTCGCACGACAGCCGTACTCGGCTTGAACTGCTGTTCCGTGAGGTTAAAAATCCTGACCAATCAATTCTTGCCATCCTTATATCCTTGAATAGAAAATACGTCATCGGGAATACAGCAGCTCAGCCACCAAGGACTTTTCAAAAATGGGAGCTGTATGGACAAGGGAGCTATTCCATTGAAGCAGTAGGGGCTCAAATCCGAGCTAAAGTTGAACTTACAATTATTGCTCGCACAGAAGAAGCGGCCAACGCACCGATCGGAGTTGAAACTCAATTATGACAATGGAATCGCTAGGGAAATTGCAAAGAGATGATTTACCACTATTGCTGAGGTAATCACAGTCATCACAATCCTTGAAAAAGGTGGAATAATTATGGGATGGTATCCCATAATTATTCGAAGTATAGAGACTTTCTCTTCTCTCAGATTTTAAGTTGAAGATATGGTATCCTCTCGTTCGAGTTATTGATTTTCGGAGAATGGCTCAATCTTCAAACCAGGCCTGGAATACCCTTTCAAACAGCTATCATAAGATGGCTTGATTGCCGACTCCGTTGGGCCCCTGGATTCCATTTGAGTGGATCTATAGGCAGCGCAATAGCCGATAACCCTCAATTCGTTTGAATTTGATGCGGTCACAAGTAGAAGCTCAGAGACTCATAAGGGGATGGATTGTACTTCTTGCACCAAATTCCTCTATTTATGAATTCAACTTCCTCAAAATCTCTCGAGAAAGAATTCCGTTGCACGAAATTGGACGTATATTCTCCTTCTTCACGGCCCATTGACAGATTTCAGTGGCGCTGGATGGCCAATTTTAGTGCATCTAACCAAGCCGACGAGCTGAGCTCGTGGAGGTATTATTACTCGAATTCTATTAAACCGGTTCTGCCGCCGATGCAGCGATGATCCTGCTTTGGGATGCCTATTATGTTACAGTTAATGTATACGAGATATTATTACCTTGTCTAATCCTTCCCTCTCGTGAGTTCTATTATTGGAGTTGGAAATCGCAGGATATTTTTTCCGCAAGGAACAGATTTGCCTATCATCTCCTTCTCAACCATAACAATAACGCCTATTGCACTCAACTCACTGCTTCAGAGGTATGAATTTTTTTGCTCACTAATATTTCCTTGGAATTATCGTTCCTACAATCTATCAATTTTTCAGGAATTTTCGAACTTCTGCTTATTTACTATTCCCTTCTAGGATTCGTTGCAATTACAGTTTTTGGAGAGATACCCTTAGGTACTGCAACCATGAAAACCAAACGTAGAGTAGATGGAATTGAATCTCATAACCACATTGAATTTGGAGGTATATCATGAACAGAAACTTCTACGTTGATGGTAATGCTAACCAGAGAACAAGAATCTGGCTCTCTAATTCACGGGTATCATTCCATAGAGACTTGAAGCGCGAATCTACTCCGAGTATAAGTTCTAAACCGTGATCTCGGCATGCGAATTCCGAAAGCCAAATGAGACGGAATCGTTAATCTCGATTGCATTGCTATATAACTTCTTATTCCTCTTTACATGATTAGACTCGATGAAAATCATTTTTACCACACGGGGGACAAAAGTACGTGATTCTCTCCCGCTCCGCCGAGCGGTACCCACACGTACTTTTTCTCCCTCGTAGTAAAAAGTATAGTACGCTTCTAGGAAGTGAAGAGGATCACCCCCTCTCGGGTTCTTATCACTCTCGGTCTCGCCTCGAGCGATAATATTCACCCGAGAGGGACTAACCCTCTTTCACTCCCTACGTGTGTAATGTACTATTACAAGCTCGAAGGTCCAAATTAAAAACAATAGTGAATCACTAGATTCTCCGAGACCCTCTTGGCTTGCATCATCAACTGCATGAATTCACAAGCACCTACAGTGTTTGCAATCTTTATGAGAAAATATTCACTGAGCATGTGAAGCTTGGGGGCATCGCTCGGGCGAGTCACTACTTATTGAAAATTCATCGAGGCGCGGGTAAACTCGGGGCCGATGAGAAGCCAGTCCGGCTCAAAAATAAAAGCCACGGGTCTTCCCACACATTTTGCCGGGCCCACATCCGCTTTAATAAGCGCTTGCGAATATTGGCAAGATCGTCCGAGGCCCATTGGCATCATCGGCTCAATCGACGGAAGCGAGCGTTGTTGATTTTTGCTGCACGCAGCACCTCATACGCCACGATCAGGCAGCATTTGACAGCTGCTGCCGTCGAATATGTGGTGCGCTCGAGGCCCTTGACCATATTATATGCTTCCAGTTCGTCGAGATGTATCATGTCCGTTCTTATTATTATTTACCAATTACTGGTGATTAGTAGAGGTGTCTCCGAAAAGTGATGACGATCGACAAAGATCCATGAAATGCGGCCTAATATGCACGTATGTTATACATCACGCTGATGATTCTGGGGAGCTAAGGCGATGTGCGAGGCCTTAACGACACTCGATACGGATTAGATTCGTGTCAGATTGCTATTCTTGAAATCTCGTCAGATTTAGGGCCGCCCGAGCGTACCTCGAGCCTTATGAAAATTGGAGGAGAAAACAATCATCTCCACGTCGTGTGACTTCCCTTGCACGCAGATGCATCCGTTCGCAAAAATAAAGACTATACGTTAGCATCGAAGACACGACGGCGAATATCAGCTGTCGTGGGCCAATTTTGTCCTAATTTCTTCATCATTCTCTCCGTTCTTCGCAAAA
>JAPYYZ010002048.1:0-17187 GCA_030522705.1 Eretmocerus eremicus | reverse complement strand
TAAGGGCACGTCGGAGCAAATAGTTCAGGTGCCGGCCACCGCGCACACGAAGTCAACTTTGACGGTGTTCTGCAAAAGATTAGAGACTTGATTCGAAAAGGTGGCTCGACAGCCTCAGAGTTTACAAACCAAGGAACGGAATGCGTTATCCCCGATTCCGATCAGGTGCGAAATGAGCTCAAACCGTTGAGACTACGAATTACGTTGTTGGCGCTTCAAGCCAAGCGCTCAAGTTGTTTTTACAATGATTCGTAGTCTCAAAAGTTTGGTCTCCTTTTTCACCTGATCGGGATTGGAGATAAAGCATTTTGTTCCTTGGTTTGTGAACTTTGAGGCTGTCGAGTCACTTTTTCGAACTGAGCCTCTAATTTTCCGCAGAATGCTGTCGAAGTCAAGTTTTTGTACGCGGTGGCCGTCGCCTGAACTACTTTGCTCCGACATGCCCTTAAGTTTAGAGAGTAGGATCTCAGTGGGACATGTTCCCATTGAATCCCATGGAATCCTTTCAAATAAAATCTTGGCATCCTATGCGATTTTATAAAATCCCAAAAGACTTCATGGGGAAATTTGGGGTCCCGTCGGACTCTATATGACTTCATGGAGTACTGAGGGACTCCATGAGATCACATAGGAACAAATACCGGCAGGATTTCATACGAATCCATCGGATCCCAAGAACTTTTTTCAGCGGGGGGTTCCCGTGCAATCGCTCAAACCCGCTCAGATAAAACACTTCCTGCTTTTGGAGAAATAATTTTTTTGTAAAAAACCTCGAGTACATGTGCAAAGATGGAAATACCAAGGCTCACAAGAAGTGCAGGGTCTCAGATTTTACAGAAAACGCATGCCCAGTCTACTGCACAAACAGAGCGAACGACCTCCAGCTATGCTTTCATTTTTCATGAACTCGACTTCGTACATATCGTCCAGAGAAGCATTGGATGGATCAGAAAACAGTATAAGAAATTATTAGGCAATAACCTCTTTTTTATAGAAAGCACACATCAAAATGAGATGAAATCAAATTTAAGGGTAAGATCTCGAAACCAATTTCGATCAATAGCTTGTTCAATTTTTATCCGATGCAGCTGTGTGTTGAACTAAACTTGATAGATTAGAGCCAGCTCATCGTCCAGCTGCCCGGGCTCACAGACTTGAAATCATGAATGCTCCCTGATTTTGTAATGGCTCTATGATTTTGGCTCTGCGGAATGAAATAAACTTTGAAGCTGCTCATTTTCAAGAAACTTTACGCTGTCTATGGATTGGGATTACTTTTATTCCCATGGAATGATACGCATACGTGAAAAAAATCCAATTTTTGAATAAAATGCTCCCGTAATGGTAAATTATAGGCCGGGAAAGAACGCATTTACGCAACAAAATGTATAAGATATTTTATAGGAAAAAAGCCCGGGAATGCGTTTTTCCACGAATGAGACTCAACGAGGAGACGTGAAAAAACGCGTTCTCCGGAATTGTTCCTACGAAATTAACTTTCGGTGTTGTGCCCTCCCTTCCACTCTAAAAATCTGAAAAAATGTGGAAAATTCTGAATCATAATTCTTCAACGCAATTTCAGATGACGTGCGAAAGATACTTTATTTCCAATTGGATGAAATACATATTTCTCTTCCTCGATCACGAGCGGTAAGTGTTGATACCCGTGGATACAAGCGAAATGTGTTTTCGTCCGCGGCCACGAGTGGAAAGTGTTTTTATAGGAACAAGTCCGGAAAACGCGTTTTTTCCACGCCTCCTCGCCGAGTCTCATTCGTGAAAAAACGCATTCCCGGGCTTTTTTCCTATAAAATATCTTATACATCTAGTTACGTCAATGCGTCCTTTCCCGTACTCGTACCGAAAACTTTCAACACTCGTCCGGGAAAAACGCATTTCCGCAACATGACCTATAATATACTATTTTTCGTCGAACACAAGGAAAAAGTGCCAGTTTTCGTCGATGATAAGAAAAGAGTGTTCTTCTTCGTCGACACAACGAAATGTGCTCTTTTTCGTGAACACAACGGAATGTGCTAGTCTTCGTCTGGTCCATAGATATACTTAATATTAGATTTTCTCCTATGTTTCTTAAATATTATTCCGAGCCACACGAAAAGTTGACGAAACCAATTCAAACGATGACAAACATTCGATAAATCATATTTTGACCCACATCGAAGAAATTTCTAAGAAATCTGGGATAAACTTCTTCGATGGTTGATACACAGCTCCGATATATCCTGCAGAAAAATATGTGAATAACCGCTTACCAAATACTCTCATTCGGACCTGAGTTGGAGTGGGCGAGCCTTGACTAAAATTAATCTTCTTTTGAAATACAGCAGTGTCATAAGTCAGTCACTAAATGATGCGTAAAGTGTCCCCCTTATCTCTAACAAGAATGTCACGTCCTATTTTGGGCTATCTGTTACGAGCTGTACCTTTGTCGAGGTCCTCGTTTTTCAGCGCATTCTGAATGCGCGTCCGATTACACAATGTTCATGGAACGGAAATTCTTGATATAAAATAATCGCTAGCACACAATGATAATCAATCCGAGCAAATCCCCAATCCGCGCGTTTTGAGCGAAACCTGCTTTGCATAGATACGAGTGTCGAGTTAGTATGTATCTGTTGGGGCGATGCGCAAACGAGCTGCATTCACGAAAAGTCCCCTATTACGAGGAACAACAATGCAAATATGGCTCGTGATGACGTCGCATGAAGCACCAACTGCATATCTGACTGGAACAAATGAAGCAATAAGACCCGCTCATCGTTGCATTTGTCCTTTGCCACTTGGGCTGAGATAAGAGGGAGCGTTAGAATGAAAAATTGATTCTTAGCATATTTAGCAGTGCTCCTGGATGAATGCGGGAAAATTGTTATCGATGAACAGTTTGCGATTGGCGGTCTTGTGAAAATGAGAGGAATACTCCGAGTGACTGTGATTCAGTCTCAGGCTCGGTCTCAGAAACTCGATTATCAAGATGAGACAAAAACATCAGTCTCGCGGGCCCAAACGCATACTCCAACACGTCACACAATTCAAGCATAGACAGCTGGGATCAATATAAATTGCAAGTCAATAAATGGGGTGACGCTTAGGATAAGCACCTTTTTATATTGAGCTAACAGCGAAAACTCGCAAATGCAAAAATATTGCGAGGATAGAATGACACCTCGATAGCAAAACGATTCACGCGTTCTGGTCCAAATAGAAAGGGAAGAAATGTTCATGCTCGTAGTGATCTTTTGGAAATTCTTTCTCTCCTCGATGACGATCGACGCGATTTCTGGGACAAATCTATATACCGTAGCTGATTTGCTCATCTTCGAATCCACTCATGTGATTGTGATGGCCAAACGGTGTTCCAAGGTTGTGATTGGGATCCGTTCTCCCGAATAAAGTTAATACCATGACAAATTGAAATATTATCAGCCAACGCTCAAGTTCTGGAAACTTCTTGAGCGTAAATATTTTTCTGTGACCCTCTGCGGCTTTTTGTGCTTTGTAGAAAATCTATAGCATCTAAGATTCCTTGAATAACAATCATATCAGTTTTTGATGGTCACAAAACTTTTCAATTATTTTTGCATCTAGTCATGGATCAACGGATTTTGTACTCCCAATCCTTGCAGATTCACAGAACCTTCGCTGATATCTACCATAATGAGCTCAAATCATCGATGAATCATAAGTGAGTTTTCCAATGGAGGTCGTAAGTGAGCTAATCCAGACTGTACGAATACGAAAGAAGTGTCGCAATAATGGAAAAATCCGAGGGAAAATCGAGAGTAAAGTTATTTATGAATAGACAATACATAAATTCTGGGAACGTATGAAAATAAAATTGTTCGGACAGTCTACCGTGACGCGAGACAAATTTTTAACACTTGCGTGATCACATTACGACTGATGGCGCAAATCATGGACAAATTGACTAATTTAGAATAATTCCCACCTCACCGAATACGCTTCCTGCCCTGCAACATCAGCGCCAAAAAAGAAGTGCTACTCACGAATCGTTTAATCTTGGTCATCCACACACGCGACAAAATACTCATTGAGTTTAGTTTTGGAGGTGACGCACATCCATAATCTTATCTCGATTATCATCAGAGGCTTTATCAGTACACACAGTGAGAACTCATCGTTCACAACACTATATCGATCAGTTTGGAACTGTCCTTCGGCGAAAAAGTCACGTTGGCCGTTTGCGATTTTTCTTGCGAAAGTTTCTTTTAGTCGTCCCATCGACAGTTCTATCAACAATTACTGAATACACCCAAACAGAATGTCGGATTCGGATTGTAATTGGACGGAGATTTGTTGCTGCCTCGCTCTCATAGTTCTCCTAAAAGAATCAAGCTGCTGCCGTTGTTTGTTCATAATATTAATAATCCTCGGCGTTGCCGCAGGGCTTGGTTTTTTCGTTCTCTGTAAGTAACTGTGTGTTCGAATTGCCACACTAGATAATATATGCAGATAGTATATGTATAGAGTAGCTCTTAAAGTGATTACATATTCGACCCACGGGCTTTTGCCAAGCAACCTACCTTGGATTTCAAAGATACTAACATTGTAACCGGGATATAAATTTTTGCATTCATCGCATCAACAAATTCAAACCGTCCGAGATTATTCAATTTTTATAGAAATTTTCTCATGAATACCTGAAATTATAACTTCAAAAGAGCATGGAACAAGCTCATCTGTCAATTATTGATCTTGATCCTTGTCATTTTTGTAGCTTACCCGAACAATCTAGAATCACTTTCAAAACTGGAACGGGAAGCTAAAAAAATTTCCAATTGTGCAATGTATATGACAAATCACTCAGCTATGATTTGGAATTCTTCGTTTCGTTACACAATTTCTTTCGAGAATAGTTGGTTATTTTCTCAAATTCTATGCAAATCTACGAATCCCATATTCAGGTGCCATAAAATTTCTTACACGAGGTCAACGATATTCAATTCCAAGGTGCCGTGTTGATAGTAGAACAAAGTAGGTGAACCTTTAGGAGCTGTTGAATTACAAACGTAACGTGAATCTCGTTGGAAATTCGTTGTTATCATCACTACTTGAGAATTGAAGTAACTTACATTGTTTTTAAATATGTTTACAGCTCAAACATCAAGTAAATCCACGCATGGCGGGAAAGATGTCAATAGCAACTTCTTGTCGAACAAATATGACAGCATCGTCCATGGTAGTAATAAATAAACCGAGCTAGGCCGACTAATCGATGTGCATCGAGTGGAGAACCATTCAATTTCAATGATGGGGTCTAATCACATAGAGTAATCAGTCACAGTAATCAATGAGGGCTGAAAGTTCTCTATCGTGTGATAATTCTTCATATCTCTACTCCACCGTCCGAAAATAAAATGATCTCTTCATACGCGAAGAGAAGGAATTTTGCTTCTGAATCAGGACTATGGAACAAATTTGAGATATATGATACATGTCCCTCAATTTTTCCGAGTCACTTGACGCTCAATCCAATTGGGATCAAGTGGTTCCAGTACAAAAAAATTCAAAACTCCAAAGAGATAAAAACAATGAGCCAAGTGTGTTCTCTAGAATGACATTGTAAGCATCTTTATTAAGACATTTATAAGCACGTGTCTATGATTGGAAAGTTAGATTCCATTTCCGTAGTCTGCGATTTCATAAATGATAACAGTGTTTTTAAATAAAACGAGCTTGATCGATATTATTTGTTCGATGATGAGACAAATAATTCAAATGATCATATCTATAGATTTTAGATACCAAACTCTTCTCAATTCAATTTCCGCGATAATGAAACATTCTTTATATTTTTCTCATGATAAGCATCTTGCGTCAAAGATGTCCATCAAATTTTCTGAGTCATAGAAGTGGCTTTTGATTCCTGATGGCTATTAATTCAGTTCAACATCGCCTAGACGAGTAAAGCGAATACCGCGAAACGATATGAGTACAGTAAAACTCATTCTTCGGTCTTGAAACGAAACAAATGGCGTGATTATGACATTCGGTCAACTTGATAATAGAACTCTGTCACCTTTATGATATTTATGAAAATAATAAAGCTGTTTTTTAATACAGAGTGCCTCAAAAATATAGTTCAGAGCATTATTCGACGAAGAATCTCATTCCCCTTCTTGAATCCAGATCCTGGGCCATAACAAACCGTCTTCATTTGTCTCCCACCTCCTAGGGAATGGCATGCATAGAATTATGATGCTGAAATAAGGGTTGCAGAAAATATTTTTTGTATCCAAAGACACGAAGAGTCGCGCTTTGGCATGATATATTGTTATAAATCAAATTCATTGCCAGTCTTTGCTTCTGAGCTCCCAAACATTTTTCTTATACTCTCGTGATCCGTATAAGTTGAGAACAAGACAGCTATAGCTGTTGTCTTAGAATGCGCATTTTTGAAGCATTCAATATTTTCAGGGATTTCCCAAAAAGAAGCATTCGAATGATGTTCTCTAATTGAAACTCGAACCACCTTCTGAGAGAGCTGGAGCTTCTTCAAGACAAATGATCAGGTCGTTTTCAAGAGCTAAATCTTGCTAATACATGACAATCTCTGTATGCCCAATCTTCGTTTGGTTTGACTGCAATAATATATCTATTGAAATCTTTGAATAGCTGAACATTTCGATGGAATCTCATCGATTACTATCGTCCAGTACCTATCGCTACATGACTTTTTGAAGAAAAATAATAATGCTCTTGTAGAACTGCGTGCGTTTCAAACTCAACTCACAAACACGATCATGGTATTATTATGTAAATCAGTAGTGGCTGGTATGAACTTTCTAGTAGATTGTAAACTGATGAAAAATCATGATTACTGTAAATGGAGGAAATTTCCCTGGTCTCGGAGCGATTTGAAATGCTGCCGAACGCGGTATCATAATCCTTCGCCCAGATTTTGCTCCTCAAAATATGCTCATGCTTGAAAAGCTCTTACAAGTCAACGAAATCGGAGGAGAACGAACAATCAGCGGATCGAGGCGGAGAAAAATAAATCCAACCATGAGAATGTCGTGGGACTTTTTGTCGTGTACCCGCACAAAGATTTAGAAATGAGAAATTTCTCCTCATTTCCCTCAACCATTAAAGGGTTACTCTTACAAAGTTGTTCAGAACTGTAGTTGAGCAGGAAGCAGACATGCTGTAAGGCCTTCAAACTCTCCAAATCAATAATAAAAATAAACTTCAAATTCTAAATGTCAAATAGGCGAAAATTCATGAATTTGAGACCTATCGCTAAGAGGAAGTGCACTCAACTTTTTCTAGACACTGTTTCAATTCAACATTGTGACCATTAGATTGTCACCTCGACTACTCCGGGGTTTGAAAAAAAAGTAATATCAGTAATTTCAGCCACCGAAATGCCAGCTGATCAGAGCGCATATTCGAGCAAGCACGTGAACAGTGGCATCGATCTGATTGGTTGAAAGCCCGGCGTCTACCACGTTGACACTACCTCTCCCCTCAATCCACTGACCCTCACTTCAAACGTCGTCGGCAGACGACATAGCGAAATTCTGATTTTCGCGCCATTTCCAAAATAGCTTACTCTTTACAGGCTCGAAAAATCTGAAAAAATTACAGAGAATACCTGAACATCCGAATAAGATTTCCCTATGAGGATCAACCCTAAGTGTCTTCACGCGCGAGAAAGAAAAATAAATGCAAAAAAAGTTGAAAATCGTGATTGTAGTGTCTTTTTTATCTTTTTCCGACCCCAAAAACGTGTAGAGATGAGGAAACGAGTTAATTTTTGTCCGAGCACAGACCACCACCAACGTTGCTGAACTTGGATGAACGTTTGAGTTGGCACTTCGCGATGTCGTCACTTTGTCGGTCTAGATATACTTCCATAGCGCTCCACACGATTCAGTCCCAAAATGCAATATTCCGTGATGATCTCCTCGATTATCTCAATCACCTAGCGATTCCTACTCATAGGTGTCAACATTTGTGTATTGAGGAGTACAGATGAGAATGAACTTGAAACACTTAGGAAGCGGTCAAGGCGGACAGAAGTATCTTGCAAGATTGCGGAAAGATCACTTAACCGATAAGTACAAGATTGAATGACATTGCAATGAGTGATGAACTCGATTATCTTTTTCATCGACACCTCCTTATCACCAGAAAGGAAGTACCTTGCATCGTTTCTGATATAGAAAATGCATGAAACTACTGATATGGTCAAAATCACTCATATCTGTCTGTAATCCTCTCATTCGAGCAGAATTGCAGCTTGAAGAAACTTCAAGCAACAGCTCGTGTAGTTTTCAAGATCCTGACAGCCTACAAATCATTACATTTTGTTTCTGGGAAACTGAGGAGTAATCCTCAATAAACACTTTCGCGGGTGAAATGGGATCTCCAAAATGTTACGTTGCAACTTTCATCGTCCTTGTGCTCATCGCCGGTGGCATAGCTGGAATTCTTTTTTGGCTGAAACCATGGGAAAAGTCAGAGCAAGAGTCACAGGGTGAGTCATTTGACAATATTTGGGATTTTCGTCGATTCTGAATCAGATACGTAATTCTAAAAGAACCACTAAATTCTCAAACTTTTGTGTCAACGTCACTGGAACTTGAGTGGGCAAAAGTCAGGTTCGTGCGACCCGTGATGTTCAAAAACTCAAGCATGATCGATAGTGTGATTGATCTACCACGGGATATGGACTATTCATAGGATACTTATTATTATGTGATATTATATGAGAGTTGAAATCTCGAAAAATTGGAAAGGTTAAATCAATTTGAAAATTGGGATGTGCGGATAATGTATGGGCTCCAAACACAAGACCGATTTCGAAAATACACGATGTGATGGGTTCCGTTTCATTGTAAACTGACCGGACTATAGTATCTCCGAGATGATACACGTTTGACCGTGAAAATAATTCTTGATCAAAGTTCCCTTTGAATTTGTACGGAAGCGCCCCATGATTAAACGATGTAATACAAGTGCCAGGTTGATTCCTCTTTTCCAAGGACTATGGAGTGAAGTGGTTATCTATCAAGCAATCGAAATTCAATGATAAAGTTTCCAGTCCTTTCCAAGTGACTCAATATCGATTCACTCTATTTCGAATGAAATCCTATTCACTCCAATTCTTTCGAAGTATGAGATCTCACTCGAAACCGAGTAAACCAGGTGCCAAGTCACTTGAAAGAACCAAGAGAGAATACAGCCGACCCACCCATAGAAATACTTTTTTCATTTGTTTGTCTAACACATAAGAATAGGAGTATCACCGAGAGTTGATGAAAATTGGAAGTTTTAGATGTGACGTCACCGTCAAGAAATTCCTCTGATTATGCTATCAATACAGCCTCACTTCATTTGAATCCAATTTCAAATCATTAACCTCTCGATCTAATTAAAGCAAACTGTGCTTCCAGCCTCTCAATTTTATTTCGAAGCAAGCATTCAGCATATGATCGATCATGGGTTTGAGTGATTCTACCAAAAGTGAGTTTTTCAGCATCCAAGGATTGCGCGAGCTTTCGCAACTTTCATGATCTCCGCTGTAATAACTTTTTAGGGTGCATCCTGTCAATATCTCAATTCGCAGTTTTTTGAGTGATTCTTGAAGCCTGTGAATGAAGGTTTCAGATGCCAATAATATCCTCTGTTCAAAGCAAAATTATTTAATGAAATTCACCACTACCGATACGTAAGGACAATAATTCCTATAAACCCAATCACTGTATCTCGAACTGTATAGTTTTGGATCGTCCATTCTACCTTTTTGGGAGCCAAACTCAAACGCTTGGCTTTCGTATAAGCAGACGACATTGTGTCGATAGATTTACACCAGATTTGCTTGCACAGCCCTTATTACTGCAGCAAACGCCCCGATCGTCGATGAAGCTTCTCATGCCGGCAAAATTATCATCGACCATGCTCGAAACTCAAATGAATGCACTAGACCGACCGAAAATGTGAGCCTGTCCATCAGAGATTAGTGAGCACAAGTTTTACAACTTACAATCAACATTTCTATCTATTCCGTCCCCATTGTGCTCTGTGCATTTCATAATTTCGTGGGCCATATTTTCCGATGATTTTCATTGGCATCATCTGAAGGGTGTTTGGAAAAGAGCTCACTTAATCATACTAATGTCTCCTAGTCGTGAGAGCAAGTTTTTACATGAGATCATGCGTGGGATGTCGAAATCATCCTTCTGCCCACTCTTCAAGATATTCTCTATAGATATACTTCATAACTCTGATTACTTGATCCTGATGCAAGAAATTTTGAAAATCCAAACTAAAATTCAAACACTTTAAAATATTTATTTCTATGATCGATCTGATAACTGTTTGAGTGATTTTGAATGATAAGGGAATATGCATGAATCTTTAGTCGTGTGTTTGAGAAAAATGAATCATGTCCATTCAGGAATGCATGGGAATATGATTTTCTCTATGAGCCAGACCTGGTCTGATGAGAATCTAGTTTCGCCTATGTGGTATTTTCTGACTTCCATTGATCATTCAGTATTTCTGAGCTAATATGCATTAAGGTCATGAGATTGATGCATGTGTTGCAATCAGATAGATATCCGTCCAATTCCCTATTTGAGATGATGAGATCAGTTATTCTCAGATTAAGGAATAATTATAATGAATTAATACCATACAAAAAGTGGAAAATGATGTGGTGGTTTCTTTTTTGTCCTCATGATATCAAAAATCTCGTCGCAATCAGCATCAAACCTCAGACATGAATGTAGTTATGGATATTTCTCGCATAGTCCAAGTATAATCCACGCTGTAGAGTGTGATCTGCTCCTCGCTATATGGATCCTCAAGATCATGTATGAACCGGGACTAACTTGGCCTGCCTCGGTCTATTCTGGGTCCAGTCGTCTTCTAGCTTTGAGTTCAGATATATCCAATCTAAAACATTTTGTGGGGGGTTATTGTACGCGAGGTTTTTCAGCTTATCTTCAAAATGAGCATTCGCAAGATTTCTATGACGATTTCACCCAAACCTAGAGTTAAAATATGAGTAGACCAAGAGTGACTACAGGATGGCCACGTAGCCCATAGATTTACGGCAATGAAGAGTATAAATAGTGTTATGTAGTCCTAGATAAGGTTCTTGTAATAATCGATGTCAGAACCGTATTTTTCTTCGAGTTTGCGATCAGGAATATAATTGATTAATATACTCGTACGACATTTACTTTATTCTCAGGTGGACAGCCTCTGAGCGATTTATTAATCAAAACTGCTGATGGGACGATCAAATTGGTGACACATACTGATGGGGATTACAGTAAAGGACAGGTATTGGTAGAAGAATACATCAACGGCATTCTGGGCTTCGACCATTACAAAGACAAAATTTATTATGGGACTTCTACTCCAAATAATCCAATTTTTTCATCATCGAATGAACGACTGAATTCAGCAAGCTCTTGGACAAAAACAGCTTTGGCAGTTGATTTCATCACCGAGAACCTTTATGTGCTTGATCGAATGGATCAAAAATTGCACGTAATCGACATGCAAGACCAGTATCAGGCAGTTATCTTAACAGATCTGGACGATCCTAGGGATATCGTTCTCGATCCTGAAATGGGTTTAATGTTCATCTTGCAGTCATCTTCGGTGAGTTGCGTATATTTATAGATCTCTAGCCATATGAGCCCGTTATTCATGCATGAGAGTCAAAATTGTGAGAAATTGAGTGTGAAGTATGATAATATTGAACTTTTGAAAACTATTGAAAAGTTTTGGAAAAAATTTTCTGCAATGTACGATAGTATTGCAAAGATATGTAATAAGCTTTATGAAGGGACATCCCGACCTCCCCTGTAACTCGGCGTGGAAAAAATCTCACACAAATGAAAATTTACCCCAATACGTTCGGGTTCATAAAGCAGAGCGTACAAGATTTTTCCGAAAAAATTTTTCGAGATTTTTTTATTTTTTCGCGTTCAAGTCAGTATAGATTGTCAGATTCATTTGATCATAGAAATAATATTGAATTCACACGAAAATATTCTCAGACTCAACAATTGATACTTGTGAGAATAGAATCATTCTTCTTAAAGTTATTACCAACCTAGGTGGGCAATTGTAAACCTCTTTAGGTCAAAACTGAACATATTATCGAGCTTATTTCTAAATATGTCATGTCAAGAGCAAGTCACCAACTAGGAATTGGGATCATTCTTGCGACTGGAAGTTAATTCGCAAAAATATGACAGTCCCCAGACTCAATCTACCAGAGAAAGATCCCTGTATTGAAGCATCTCGCTAGAGGGAGACGGGTCTCAGCTTTTGCATAGAATGACGTATAATGCGACAAATTCTGTTGTTAAGCACGGAAAGGACTTGTGCTATAAGTAATTTCAGAGAAACTTTCACAAACTATAGACTGATTGAGACTTGATCTTCATGGATTCTAACTCGGAAAATCGCACGAATGCGCAGAAATCGAGTACCTATGAAAGTTTGAATGAAATGGTTTTCTACGCATGCGCGTGAGTTTTTGATCTCAGATATTTCTTGAGGTTATCACATCAATTTATAGCCAATGGACTGCTCCTTTTGAAAACAGCTCGATATTTTTGAGATGAGCTCAAGAGAGGTTACAACTAGGCAGCTTATTATGAACGCATATAAAACGTCGTACAGGGTTGAAAATCCGTCACTTGGATCGTGAGATGTGAAATGAAAAGTCCCGAGCGAATTTCTCTGAAAAACCCCATTGCATCATTCGATTCCTTCGGAAATTATGAATACTGAATTAATTTCCATTCGTCTATGATTTTTCCCCGATCAAATTGCACAGGGGATTGGACATCTGCTTGACCCCATCATCGCAAAATTTTTTATGCAACATATTTCATGCAGTATCAAGGAACTCAAATCGGCGTAACTTGGTGAAAAAAGGCTGGACGAGGCTTATCGTATGTTATCAATCTCGATGAAGTGAACCCTGGTTTGGTTCATCAAACTCTAATATAAATTGTTTTACTTGTCAAGCCTATTTAACAGCCTATCATAAGGTTTCAGTTGATTCAACTGCAAGCTTCAGTTTGCTACTTCAATCTTCCAGTAACTTTTTACTACATTTATACAATCAGAAGTCCATGAGCTTGTCGAAAATTCTCTCAACTGTCAGAAATGAGACTACTCCGAAACTTAGATATTACATCTTATTTTGTGGAATTTTCAGATTCTTCGATCTAATATGGACGGAACGGACGCAGGCGTTGTTATGGACGTTCCTAGCCCCAGTGCAATTGCGATTGATCGTCACAACAAATTATTATATTTTGCGACTTTTGAAAGCTTGATTAGCTACGACTATAGAAAAAGAGAATCGAAGGAAGTGATGAAAATCACTTCGAGAGTAATCAGCTTGTCAGTAACGAAGAGTGAGGTGTTCTTTGTGTCCATAAAGGCGTCAGATACCTCTGTGAAAGATCTTAATTATTGCCTAATGTCTCAAGATGGATTGTGTCACGAGAAACAAACTCGAGTGCTCACTTCTTCCACAAACATACAGGAAGTCAAGGGTTACGAGAGTCATGAGCAAGCGTCCACAAGTAACCCATGCAAATCAAACTCTTGTTCAAACTTGTGTATTCTCAAGAATTCCGTAACAGGTCCATCTTTGGGTTATTCTTGCGCATGTACAACTGGCATGGTATCCATGAACAATAATACGAGTTGCAGACCGGCCACAACTCACCTCTTGTACATCCAAGATGAGAAAATCAGAGTTAAAGTTGTCAGTACTGAAAGTTCGGCATTCGACCAAGCCGATGATGATATCTCGTCGCTTTCAACAAGAGACAAAGTTGATTTTGACTACCATTACCGATTGAATTTGATCATCTTCACTGACGGTTCCACAATACATTACACAAATCTCATGGACGGTTCGCACTGGCAAGTTCAAGGAACTTCAGGGTGTAGTTATGCTAATCCAGCTATCGATTGGGTCTCGAACTGTGTGTATTACATCAAAAGGTGCGTCAAAGCATACTCGATTGTAAGGCGCGGCATCGAGACTGTTGGTGGCGATAGCGGAGAGAGCACAGTGATAAAAATTGAGTCAGCCGTGATAGAGTCACTGGCCATCCATCCTGGATTAGGATGGATATTTTACTTACAAAAAGAAGGAGATAGTCGTAAATTTTACACCGTGTCCATGGATGGTTCGATAATCCACGAGACGCCCGATTACTCTATTTCTGCCTTTACTGTTGATGCCAAATCGAGTCACCTATTTTGGCTGATACACTCATTGTCCGGAGTTCTCCAAGTTTACTTGAAAGACTGGACATCCGATTTACATTCGGAATTCCCAAATGTAGCGGAGTCGAGTGCCATAGCTGCAACGGGGACGTCTATATATCTGAGTAACTCGGCTAATATCTGGACTGCTAGTGGGAGCATTTTTCCTGGTTACGCATCTGGGAATATCGGCACCATTAGAGCAGCAAAATTGATAGGTGCAGATGTACAGTATGTGGATGAGAGGTGGAATCATCCTTGTATATCTAAAAATGGAGGCTGCTCTCGATATTGTTTAGCTACGAAGAAGGAAAACAATGAACCACTGGTAAAGATGTGCGACTGTAATGATGATGAAAGTCTCGAAAGTGATGGACTAACCTGCAGTGAGTGATTTCGTCGTTAGATCTGAGTATCATTTTCATATCAGTTGTAAAATCATCACTCTCGAGGAGGATCGTTTTGCTATGATCTAGCAACACGCCCATATTCGCGAGAAATTTCACGGGGAGAGTAAGGTCAGAAAGCAAAGATTTTTCCCTCGTCAGATATTCAAGAACAAATAGCAACACTTAACTAGGCGGATAAAGACAAACTTTTCATGAGCTTTTAGCCTATTGGGGCTCAAAATATGAGAATTACGTAGGATTTCGTCCGAAAAAATTAAGGAAAAGTGAGGGTCCTGCGAATTTTGCTTGCGCACGCCAAGTTATCGCTCACTCTTGTGCCAGCAGTTAATATTCTTTCAAGGGTTGAAGAACGAATATTTTCATGAACATAGTTGTTATGATCAAAACCAATCATAATATATATACTCACACAGCTCAAAAAGCATGCAAGTAACCCCAACATTGGGAGTTCTCACCCGTGCGCAGATCTTTCTAGGTCACTCCCAGTAAATAATGACAATGACTTCAACCACCCAATGAAACCAACCAATGATCCCGGGGAAACAATTGAGGCCATCTATGACAGAACCGTTTTCAAGTGTATTTCACTTTCATTAGTGACCCTACTCTCCCCGTGACAAAACTCTTTGATGAACAGTGAAGAGAATTGAGTGGTCTTGATATTTTAAACCATTGCTGAGCAATTTTTTGATCTGTACAGTTGAGAAAAATCAAATTTTCACTTCGATGATCTTTTACAGAAAAAAAGGGATCTCATGGGCCAAGTAGTGACATCCTGATAAAAACCAGTGATGGCACAATCAAATTAGTGACAGCAACCGATGGCGATTACAGTAAAGGAAAGGTATTGGTAGAAGAATACATCAACGGCATTTTGAGCTTCGACCATTACGAGGACAAAATTTACTATGGGACTTCTATTCCAAATAGTCCAATTTTTTCATCGTCAAACGAACGACTGAATTCAGCAAGCTCTTGGACAAAAACAGCTTTGGCAGTTGATTTCATCACCAAGAAACTTTATGTGCTTGATCGAATGGATCAGAAATTACATGTCGTCGATTTGCAAGATCGATATCAGGCAGTTATCTTGACAGATCTGAACGATCCTAGGGATATCGTTCTTGATCCTGAAATGGGTTTGATGTTCATCTTGCAGTCAACTTCGGTATGCTAACATACTTAGAGTTAAGAAATATTTTGAAACATGAAACTGCGCCTCCATCATAGGAACATTTATGGCAAACAGTGAGGTAATTGCTCTCTGGTGTTGTGCAAAAGATACAATAACGCTTTTTTGACATGATTCTTCTGAACCTTGCGCAATGAGACGTATCAATAGGAAATCTCGCGCTTCGTGTTCAACCTCATGAGAAATTTCGATATTAGGAGGTTTCGAAGTTGGAACTTTGTATTGCAATGAGGTTTCATTTTATCCTGGATGGCGAGTTGAACATCGAGTAAAGAAAGATCTATTTCGATTCAATAACTTCTTCTAGCTCTCTTGCGAATTTGACCCATCGAGATTCTCCTTCGTCATAGAATTCATCAATCGAGGAAGAATCCAAGTCTTGAACTATATGAACCTCGAAGCATGACTTCAATACTCCCATTCGTTCTTCTTTTCGTAACTCGAAACTGCTCGAATCAAAAGTTGATACCGTTCAAAACAAACTCTCAATTCTATTGACCTGTACGTCATATCCGAGCGTCGCATGGATCATAAATTCATCCCCAGCACCATTCAGTGATGATAGAGTATGAATATTCACTGGCTATTCTTTATAATGATTCAACATTTCCAGATACTCCGATTCAGCATGGACGGAACGGGGGCAGAAGATATATATGAGGACCCTGAATTGAATGCGATAGCGATTGATAGACACAACAAAATCCTATACTTTGCAACTTCTGACAGCTTGATTAGCTACGATTACAGAACGAAAAATATAGGGGTAGTGATGGCAATCACTTCGAGAGTTATCAGCTTGTCGGTCATGAAGAATGATATCTTCTTTGTCTCTATAAGAGCATCGAATACCACCGTGAAAGATCTCAACTATTGCTCATTGGAAAAAAATGGATTGTGCAACGAAGAACAAATTCAGATGCTCACTTCGTCGACAAACATTCAAGAAATCAAGAGTTATGAGAGTCATGAAGAGTCATTCGATCCATGCGAATCAAACCCTTGTCCAAACTTGTGCATTCTCAAAAATTCCAAAACGAACCCATTGTTGGATTACTCGTGCGCATGTACAACTGGCATGGTGCCCATGAACAATAATACGAGTTGCAGACCGGCCACAACTCACCTCTTGTACGTCCAAGACGAGAAAATCAGAGTTAAAGTTGTCAGTACTGAAGGTTCGAAATTCGACCAAGCCGATGAATCCAAGTTCCAGTTTGATATCTCGTCGCTTTCAACAAGAGACAAAGTTGATTTTGACTACCATTACCGATTGAATTTGAT
>JAPYYZ010002047.1:0-24850 GCA_030522705.1 Eretmocerus eremicus | reverse complement strand
TGTAGGTTTACCTTTAAAGCAGTTGTAAGTAGCTCCTCATCAACACCTTCAATGTCTTTGAATTTTTTAATAGCTGATAATTTTTTTATGCACGATCTAACCCTATGTTCTAAAGGTTTCTGATGCGGATCTTTGATTGAAAACTCTAATAAAGCAAACAAAGGCACCAATAAATCCAAAGCTATCGACATTGAAGAACTTGTTTCAAAATAGATTTCAAGGAGATCTATGACCCTAATTCGAAAATGCGTGAGGGCCTGCGCATCTCTTTCCTGTTTTTTCATCCGAGTCTTGCGGTTTTCTTTGAGGATCCTAAAAGCTGCAGCGAGAGATTCATCTAAACGCTTGCCGTCTTCTTCCTCGATTTGATCTACATCCATGTCTTCGTCGTCAGTCTGCATTGTTGCGTCTCCCAAAGCTTGCCTCACCGCTAGGCGAAGACGATCAGTCATTGTCTCATCATCCAAATCGGATTCTTCAACGTCTGAATCGCTTTCCTCTTCAATAGTTCCTTGCTCGCTCCCTTCCTCATCCTCTTGTTCCTCTTGATCTTCATCTTCTTGATCTGATTCCTCTTCCGAGCTAGATTGTTCGTTGTCTCCGGATGCACTCAAGGGATTTTTGCCGCTCTTAACATCGAGGACCGCCAAAATTTGATTAATCGAACTCGGCGTCAGATGCGCACAGATATGCGGAAATACGCAACCCACTAACGATCGCAAAAGATGACTTTTTTTCGACAGTAAGGATAACAAAAGATCAACGACCACCTCTATCCATTCCGGTTCCTTGCCATTTTCCGAGATATCCATTTTACTATCGGATGATGACTGCTTTGATTTGAAGTGCTCGAAACAGCTGTGAAGTTCATCGATGGCTGATGTTGCCATTTCCGGATCTGAAAAAAGCTGCAGACCCATATGCAAGCTCATTGTGTGAAAAACTGGCCCGATATTTTTCTCATGCTTGGAATCTTTTCCCAGTTTTTTGACGAGTTTTAGCATCTTTTTCCACGCCTCTGACGACGTTGTGTCTAAAGGTGCCCTCAGTTTGAGCTGCGACGTTTGAAACACAGTTTCATCAATCCAAGTAACTAAAGCACTTAGAACAGTCCTCAGATCATTCAGCTTTGGAAGTTTATTATCCAATGATCGGTAAAAACTATCTTTAAATAGAGCTGAGGACAAAAAATTGATACAAAGTGAAATGTATAACATGAAGCTGATCAATAGTATGCAAACTTACGGAATAGTTCCACACCAACATTATCCCTATCACATAGTCCAAGTTTGAATAAAAATTTTTGCTGTTCCAATCGCCATTCGTGATCAGAAATGAGTTCAGGGTGGCTCATCAGTCTGTCAAATAAGTAATTATAAGTTGATAAAAAACTGAGTTTGATTGTATTTTAAATGTATTCAGTGTACTCACTTCACTGTCAGTAACTGAGTAACATAAGTTCTTTCACTATTTGTCCATGGTTCTGTTGCTATAGTATTAGCTTTTTCTTTGAATTTTGTATTTGCTGCAATTTCTTTGAATAAAATAGAAAGTTTCTTGACACCATCTGCATTGAGATTGTTTATAAGAATCTGAAGCACTTTGATGCCAGTTAATTTCTCTATCATGAGATCACCAGGGCTAAAGATAAGTTTTTTCAAGACAGTGATTTTCAGCTTTGTTTTTACATCTTTGTTGAGTAGGTTTACCATGAGTGTCAATGCTTTTTTAAAAATATTAGCTACTTCATCAGTTCTGTTTTTGGGATTATTGGAAAATCTTCTCAACATATGCCTAATAAAGTTTGGGGACAGCAAAATCGGGATGATTGATTCATCTCTCAGCGTTGTTAAGATCAAACTGAATAACTCTGCACCTAAATATTCATCTGATTTGGAAGGCTTTTTGAAGCATTCATCGATACCAATCCAAAATTGTTCAACATTCTCTGTCACTACTAGTTTTTCACAGAAGACCTTATAAATTGGATGTTTGTAACAAGCAACCCGTGGTACATTCTAGAAAAAAGCAAATCATGAGGTGGGTTATCAAAGAAATTGTATGATTAGAAAGAGGAACTTACAGTCAATATTTTAACAATATCTGCTATTGAATCTTGGTTGATGATTGCTTTATGGCCAAAGTTCTTTTTAATTACTTTGGGGGTAAGCACATTTGAAAATTTTTCTTGTATCACTAGCAAAGCATAAAATGTATCCAGAGATTGTTCTGTGATTGGTTTACAAAGTTCAGGCTCAAGCAGGGACCACAGTGACTGAAAATCTGTTTCTTCTATTTGATTGAGGAATTCAACAAGAAAAGACATGGATTCAAATGAAAGGTAGCTCCTTTGCTTCCCACTATGTATAAGAACTTCTAAGACCTTCCTTTGCTCTGTCACTGACGATCTCATCAACAATTTGGAGCGGATAATTGCTCCACAAGCTAATATACGTCCATTATGAACATCTGCTGTTTCCTATCTTGGAAAAAATCGATAACTTTGTTAATAAGTTCAGTGAACTATAATCTATAGATAACTCATCTCTTACACTCTTGCTACTGCTTCCAGTTGCTTTCAATTCACTTTCCACAAAACTAAGAATTGATTCAACTGAAACATCAGCATTCAGACTCAAATACACTGTAAGAGTGGAGTAAAATCCTTTCCTAGATGATATTTTAGATGATCCTAAGCCTCGAATTACTCTTCTGAGGATGTGATTAGTTTCTTTATTCTCTCCATTCGCCTGAAATTCCAGAAATTGAACTATGAATACTGGATTCCTCTTTCATAGAATCCAAAGCTCATGAAACTAGTGGGATAGAATCAATTTGCTCCATCGGAAACCTAATCATTAGTAAGAAGAAAGATAGAGGGTATAAAGGGCAAGAAAACTACGTGAAAAAAGCCTATACTTTTTATAAAAACAAAAATGATCGGAAAAGTCGTTCTCAAATATCCATAACTGAGAATGTGTTCGATTGGAGGTTATTGCAGACGAAATCATGTTACCTGCACCTCGTGCGAAAGATGTCTTAGTAATTTTACGCCGGCTGCCACTCTCTCAGCTGTATTATCTTTTAATAAATTAGGAAAACAGTCCAAAACTGACGAAGTCATCTTGAGAATTTTTTTTAATACACAATGTTATGATTTTTCAAAGCCATGCGTGCGATGCAAATCTGCATGTGGTGCTTAGGGTTCCACATGGTTGATGGTTCCAATTCCGCACCATTCCGCACGCATCAACCTTACCTTAACATTTACCGCCATTCTTTATCAAAGATTAGTTACAAAAATTGTCAGGTACAAAAATTCGAGAAAGAGAAATCGGTTCTTTGAGAACTACTCAAATCGATCCCACGCTTAAAAACAGCGCCTACCATTTCTACTTCTCACAAACAATCAATAAGCATGTTTTAATGAGCCAACCCGATACGCACATATTATTGCACAGTATGACAAAATTTCCATTTCAATAGACTTTTAAAAGTGCCAAAAATATTTCTGTGCTTCTATAATCATCTCCTCCTCTTCAGTTTTTTGGTTAGTTTCAGATATTTTGTTCATCAACTTAAAAGTCCAGATCACTGACTGACTCGAAACAGCCGCGCAACGTCTTGGAATATGATATATCACAGGTGATCTGAATTTCTATGTCGATAAACGAAATGTTTTTACGGGGAAAGAAATAAGAAAAAGGAGGGAGCCGAGAGGTACGAGTTTTTTTCACATTTTTCTAAACCAGAAGTTTGTGACCTTGTGGGAAAATAGACGTGTACCAGGTTGGTCCAAATCGAGCATGTTGCATGATTATTTATATAAAATAGAGAAAGCAGGTATTCTTTCGAATGTGAATTCTATTTGAGTTATTTTTCATAAGTCGAAGCCCCTCTTTGAAGTTACTATAGCTGAAAACTTTAGAGCCAATATTAGGTATCTCAAGTTCATTCCGCACTGCTCGGACGCCCAGACTGTGCGGGCTAAGCGGGCTGCTAAGTTTTAACGAAACTTTTGAAACGTGAAAAGCATGAAAGGCAATGAAAATTCCGTGATTGATTGAGCGATTATCTCACCCGGAATCATATCGTTTATCTCACCGGAATTGATCGTCTCACCCGAAATGGACCAAAGAGTGTCGGAGCTACCAACGAATATTCGAACCTAGGCGTAGGCCGTAATCAGTTTTGCTCACCGATTTTCAGTGAAATTTCAACTTCTTCGTCACATTAACTCCCTCAGTTTTGACCAGCTCATATTTCAAGTATCGATATTGTGACGTGAAACAAAACGCGTTATCGGAGTGCTGGATTGGAGCCACCAGCAGAGCAAATTTTGAGTTTATAGCAGAACGCAATGTGCCATCCATATAGAAATAGTGCCATCAAAATCAAGGCCATCCCATGATTGACATATGCGGATTTGTTTTGGCCAGTTTGTCAGTTGTTGACAAACATTCTAATTTTATGGATCTGTGCTCCTTGGATATTGTTCTTAATTCCAGCACGTTGTCATCTTGTTTACATTTCTTGAAGAAAACATTCATTAATGAAAACCATGATGAAAAAGATGCAGCCTGAAAAATCAATAGTTGCTGGAGTACGAAAAGCTGACAGGTTAGCCTTCTATCAACGATTTTTAGTATATTACTCTATGTCTATCATCACTCTTGTCACATGCTCAATTCATGTACCATTTCTTCTTTACGCTCTACTGTGATTTATCTTGCCCGGGTCTAGTAAACATACCATCTGATCTGACTCATGCCAAAAATTTTCTATTATAGGAACTAGCAAACAATATTTTTCATCCAACATTTCCATGATATTCAAGAAAGCTTTGAATAAGATCTGGAATTTAATTTTTTTCTCTTTACAGGCTTCATAGGATCCGTTCTCCAGATCGATCAAATCTCCAACAACTAGATCTTAATGCAATGCATAGTAAGGATCCCCTTTTTTGTATTAGAAATAAATCAAGGCCTTTGAACTAATGGGCTTGAATGCTATGGAATTTCAAATCAAGTATAGTGGTTGAACTTTTCATATTATAGCTGCCTCTCCCAGGGGAAAACTTCAAGGTACTAAGACACCAATGTCCCCAGCTTCTAGTACTCTCAATCTGAGGAGAGTAGATTCAGAAAATGTTGCTTTGGATTTGGACCTAGCATACAGTGAATATATTGCATCTTGCGCTCAGCTAATCCTTGAGAAAAAAACTTTGAATGATGCTGAAGTGTGCACAGTTAAAGCAATGAAAAAGATTCATGAGGAAACCAAACCTCTCCATGAAAAATGTAAGCTAATTCAAAAGAGAATTGGGGATGTGAAGCTTCTTTCTTGTTTAGACAATCAAGTAGATAACTTGAAGATTAATCTAAAAGAGTTTACAGGTGAGTTAAGAAACTTGATAAGTGCAGAGCTGTATCTGAATCTTGAGCATTAAATAGTTAGATTGTAATGTTGAGGACTGGAAATTCTGTATTTGTCATTAATTCCAGAGAATCTCCACAAATATGAGATCAGGAGTATATTACTGCATCTCATGAAATTACTGAACCGGTTCAACATCTTGCTATGTGAGAACATCACATTACCTATCAAAGCACAGGAGTTATCACAATTCCAGAAAATAGTCTCAGATTGCTCTGTGACAGTTGAAAATATCAAAAGACCACTTGAAGGTGAAGTACTGGAAATTATAACAAGAAATTATGAAGAATTCATAAAAATGTGTAATGAAGTAGCAAGTATTAAGAAAATGTAAGTTTGCAGTAATTCTTTTTGAAAATTTTGTTTCTACAAATGATGCATGTTTTTTTTTTCTAGCATTGAGGGCAAAATGTTCAGTCTCCAGACAGAAACCCTGAAAGCATGTTCTAATGTCTTATCAGATAACAATGGACAACAGGAAGCCTGATACATGACAAGTATAAGTTTGATACTGCTTTGTAGATATAGGTTTTGAATCAAATTTAAAGTTAGTGAAAAATACATATATTTTCAAATATTATAGAATTCAGACATATTCATTACAGTGACACTTACTCCTACTTAGTTGTATCTTGTTCTAATTATACTGAGAAAACGTAGGAGTTATTCATGATCAAAGTGAGCAATGCCTATGGCTGACTGAAGTTGTTGGTAGCTCCTTGGAAAATTGGATTGTACAAAGAAAAGAGTGGTCAAGAACTCATATGCTAATGAAAATAATTCTATTGAATAACTGGAGTGAACCCAAATTAAATAACACAGCAAATACTGTGAGATAGAAAATACCACGACCACAGTTTGAACCACATGGTTGTTAGATTCTAACTACTCATTTGTGGAAATAGCACGTGCTGCATTATTAAGAGCATTGTGGATATCCCTAGTGTACTGGACTTGTGCACGGGCTGTCATAAGATATTGAGGATAGGTTAAGGCATCAGGGCTAGAAATATTCTCTATCCTGAGTGGCATTACATTGACTGGCATATATCTTGTTGACATGGAGTGCTGATTGATACACTCAATCGATGTTTTGAGGTGTAACTCTATTTGATCGCAGATAGCAAAGAATTCCTCTATATTCTTATTGAAATGATAATCTTGAGGATCAGTACCTTTCGAAGTATCAATTAAATTATTCTGAAATAATGTTTGAGCTGCACTTTTCAACGCCAGAGAAAGAGTATCTCGAAGAGGACCGACCAAAGATTTGACCTTGGAGATGTTATCAAATTTCTCTTGAGGTTGCTGCATTGGAGGCTGATTTGGATGCATTCCATGCTGACCTGGACCCATTTGGACAGGACTGGATTGAATCATGGGATTCATACCCATTGGGCCAGGCTGCTGCATTGGAATATTCATCCTGGTTACTCACCAGTGGGATGATTTAGTATCCTGGAAAAATTGAAAAAGTTCCTCAGAACTTGATACGACTCCCAAAGATGTCAAAATTGTTTGGATACATGTATGTATGACTGAGATGGCAACATTGGCAACTCGCTTTTGCTAGGTTAAAACAGGAACTCCTCTTTCCATGGATATATGAATCAGCTCACAGTAACTCACTCACCAAAAACAAAATTCAGTCTTGATCCATCCAAATGTGAATATGTGCGCCTTTTATCGGCGCTGTCACAAATGACAGGCAGGTCACGGATTGAGCATTTGAACAAGTTTTGTTGATGTTGTTGACTGATGTTGCAACTGGAAATTCTCAGCCCAAGCTCAGATCAGGTTGGCTGATGTTATACCTATCTGTGGACTCTCGTACTTGATTTACGATCGAGGACATTCATCCCATCGCAAACTGCGATGTGCCGGTCACGGGTGGGATGCAGAGAATGAAGGGTAGAGCAACCGAGTCGCAATAGACTAGCCACCCCCCAACTTTTTTGTAGGGGATTGCAGCGGGCGAGCATTCTCAGGACCCCTATATACCTACTTTATCGCTATTGTTGTCATATGAGAGGGAGGGGTCGGGTATCAAATAGGGTGCATGACTGTCGACGAAACTGCGTGGCGTCGATCGGGGCAGACGGCTTGCAGTGCGGCATTTAAATCGATTGCATATATATAGAACCGAGTATAGAACTGATGGCTAGCATCAGTGGCATCATGATTTGCCATGCAGCTGTTCATGTGGCGTCTACGGGGCGGTAATCCGCCGCGTGAAGACTGACATAATCAACATTATTAATCGTGACATTAATTAGCATCATGATCAGATCAAAGTTGATCGCGTATTAGTGTTCCTCCACATCGACCCGAACAGAGGATCAAGGAGGATTCACGAGAGCACACGAGAGGATCAGTGAAGATGGCTTCTCGTCTCGCGACTCCACCACCGTCACCGCCGCATTCTTCCCTTTTTGCTTCGCTTTGGGAAAGCCTTGCTCTTTTCTCTCCAGCCGCATCACGTACGTATACCTATGGGTATTTAATGTACATCTGTATAACGTCCCATGCACATATATGTATAGACACGCTTTGGTGCAACTGCATCCAAGACGCTTTAGTGTGCGTGAGTGCAACTGAGTGGCTGATGGAGTGCAGGATGTGGCTGGCTGCTGCTCGCTTTGCTATGCTGAATCGCTGCACGTTTTCGTATCGCGAGTGAATTTATCCATATCCTGTTGGTGAGAAGGCCGTAGAAAAGTTGCGTGGTGATCTCGTCAATAATTTGCGAGTATTCCAAGCTGATTGACTCATTGTTTTGCTCGAGTCTGCTCTGTGGAGTTTGCTGTAAATGCCTGTGCCCATTCTGTTAAAAGTAGTTGGATAAGGTGAGCTCTATACCTGTATGCTCCCATTCCTTTATCTACTCCCCATTCTCAGTCTGGACTGGAACTTGATTGAAACTTTGTGATTGCATGCTTTGGCTTCACCCAAACAATTCAATTGCGTTACGGACCAATGCTGTTGTCTGGCTGTTTCCTTTCACTCATTTGTGTACCATAAAATGTAGCAAAACTCATTTCTAGTTGTATAGAGTCTCTCCTGATGATATTCCACATTAATGGCTTTACACATTTATCTAGATGTCATTTATAGATCTGATCGGAGAATACATTTCATATAATTCTGTCAAAGCTTAATTGGTTTATGGTCAGATTGAGAATTCACCAGATCCTCAAACTTGACACTCTTTGAACAAAGATAACAACCTCGATGCATCATGAACTCACAATCAGTGTTGATTAGCTTAGGCATTGTTTTGAGCAAGACTGAAAGAGTTAAAAATTCGACACTTTGATGATTTGTTTGAATCATTTTTGTCTCTCTATTTCTGTCTCTTCCTGTCTGCATAAAATCATTGGATGAATCATTTTTTACAGGCTGCTTGAAACATTTCAATGTGATGGAGTAAGTAAGAATAATTAGGGTTTAGAAACTAAAACATGGTTCTGAGCCAAAATGACAAGAGAAAAAGGAAGGAAGGAGATCTTGTGGATCTCATGGATTCACTGGCAGAACCTTCAAAAAGGTAATCCAGAGAAATTTCAAGTCCATAATCACTCTCATTGCTTGAAAACGAAAAATTATCTCAGAATTGATATTCTTCCCAGAACAAAAATCCATGCTCAAAGGAAATTTGCACAAGGAGCGATTACTCCTGCATTTAGTCCAGCCCCATCACCAATCAAAGAAAAAGAGAAGACAAAACCCTCTGTCTTCACAGATTTAATCACGCACAAAAGGCCCAATACAGAAGATTTTTTAACTTTTCTCTGCTTCCGAGGTAAGTTTCTAATTTAACATGAAACAATACTGAAAGCTAATAAAAATTCTCAACCACGAGATTCTAATCGCTTTATACTTGATGGTTACAATTTAAAATTTTCCTCGTTACTTCAGGCACGTCAATACTACCTCCCAGTCTCAATTTCTTCGGTGCCAGCTGCCGAAATAAGCCTCAAGATGCGTCCAAGCTTCCTCCACCTCCAAATCCATTTGCTAAGGCAAATGGAACATGCGGGGCGAAACCTGTATCTCCGACTAAGACTGAAAAACAGCGAACCCCCACACCCCCAACTCAGAAGACCTCACCGGCCAAAGACAAAGCTGCGAATACTCCGAAGAAGCAGTCGCCAGCCAAGTCTCCTCCGAAATCCGCAAAACTAAAAAATGCAAGCTCGACAATACAGGCATTGAAAAAGAAATATCAGGAACAAAGGTTGGCTAAGCAGCGTCTTGAGAAAAAATTCAAGCCGAGCGTGATGAAAACGCGCTCTGGCGCTAACGGAACGCCCGTCAAAACGGCGTTGCCCGTCAGGCCTGTGCCTCCGCCTAAGAAGATAGTTTCCGTCGCCGAGAAGAAGAGGCACGGGTTGAGAAGTACGGGGCCGATAGATTTGCCAAAAAAAAGTCTCCCAATCAAGAAGCAATTACCTCAAAAACTCATTAAAAGACCCCAGTTGGCCGTAGATGTGAAAAGCAAAATCAAGTCGGCACCAAAGTTATCGAAGCCGTTGCCAATCGTCAAGCACGTGGCAAAAGTTTTGCCATCATGCAGCAAAGCTCTGCATAAGAAGATTCTCAACAAAGCGATGAAGATTGAGAAACGCGTTACACGTTCAAAAGTAGAGCCCCGAAGAGCAGATTCGCCGCTACTCGCTCGAAGACCATCCAGGAAGACGAAGGAGGCTGCCGCTATTTACATGGAGATTTTGGGTCGGAAACTAGTCAGTCCGGACCTCGATAACGACGATAATCTATCATTGGATAGTTTTCCAGAGTTGCCAAGCACCAAAAAGATTTCTCAGACTGAAACCGAAACTAGAGTGAAGTCTAAGAAAGTTACCCCAGCTTCCAATGCCGTTACTTCTCCTGTGAAACCCGCAACACCCGTCAAAGAAAAAGATCGAGGGAAAGAGAAGGAAAAGTTTTCAGAAAAGGATAAAGCTAAGGACAAAGTTAGAGTCAAAGACAAAGACAAGGAAAAGGAAAAGGAGAAAGAAAAACAGAAAGAGGCTGTTAGCACAAGGTAATTTGGTTGCGTCTTATCTATCTTGAACACAACTGGTTTGTGAAAAAAAAAGGTAAAGAAAACGATAAAGACACCGACAAAGTTTTTCTTCTGTTTTTTTTTCTTTTTTTTTTTTTCATCCAAATAGTTGAATCAAGGTTGAGTTCTTCCGGTAATTGCATTTTACTGACTAAGATTCTTTATGATTTCAGTGACACAGTCTGCAAGTCTCCAAAAAAGAAGGTTGCAAAATCAATCACACCCCAAAAAAGTAAGCGACTACTGAAAGTACAGAAGTACACCGAATACAATAGCGACGATGATTCGATTGTTTCTGAAGATATACCCATAAACGATTTATTGAAAGCATCTAAACCAGTCAAGCGATTGACTCCCTCGAAGCTGTCTAAAAAAAATAATCGAGAGGAGATAAAAAAAGTTGACAACCGGAATGAGAGGCTTGGTCGAAATTTAGTGAAAAAATCGACTCTCAAAAAGCTAATTGAATCGTCGAACACCGAATTTGCCAAACCGAAGAAAAGTGCCGTCTCTCAAACTAATGCCCAGAGCTCTGTGGACAATTTTGCAGTCAAGGATACAGCAGTAATCGAAGAAACAGTGAAAGAAAGAGTAAAGACGGTAGCGATCGGAAAACGAAAGCGTGATGAAAAAGAAAGCTCCACGAAGCAAAAGCCTGAGCTAAACAGGAGTAAAACTAAAGTAGCTGACGGTGATTCTGAAGAGGAAAGCCTTGGAAGTCTCCTGAATAAAATTAAAAAGAAGAGAGAGGGTGAAAAGAAGTCGAAAGTTGATGATACGGCAACAAAAGAAGTTATCTCAGAGCCCAAGAACAAAGTCACAAAAACGTCTAACGCTAACATTGAAATTCCTAAGCCCGTTGAAATACCGAAAATACAGCAAGTAACGACAGCAAAGATATCGGACGATGAAGAATCTTTCCGAGGATTTTCGGAAAGAGCCATCTCAAAGGTGGTGGATAGCTGTCAGTCCCTCAAATCAAATAAACTTCTGATCGATTCGGTAGATAGCAAATTAAATATTTTCAAATCACAAGACGTCTTATCTACTGCAGAACTGGGTTTGAAAGACATAAAAATGGCAACACCGACGTTCACTTGTATGAAACCCATTCAGGATCAAATAGTTACCACCAAAACGTGTGCTTCTGGAGCTTTGGTCAAACAGGAGCCCGATTTCGGAGATACAAAGGTACGTTACATTCTCGATCCAAGCTTTTCTCAATTTCGAATGATCTTGAAATTTATAAATTTTTTATTTCCACAGCATGCTCAAAAAACTTCAATCAGCATAATCGATATGCCGAAAACCCATGGTCGAAAGGAGCGCGTGAACATGTCGACGGAGCAGATCGAGAAGTGGCTAAACGAAAGCTCGCTCGCAAAAGAAGAGAGCAAAGTCGAAATGGAGATCGTGTCAAACTACAAGTACGAGGCTCCGAAGCCAAATGAGATGACTAGTCATTTGTCTATATCGCCCAAAATTCAGCACCTTGTCAGGCCCGTGAACGTCACTTTGTCCAAGTTGTCGGATCGCGTGAAAAAGACGGCATCTTCGGCACTATTGTCTGGAAGCCACGTCTCGACTATCAGGCCTCAATTGCCGATCGCAATGAAGGCTCAGCAGACACCGACTGTCAACAAAGAGAAAGCGCAGATAAACAGCCTGCCTTGCAGAAAATTTAGCAAGGAGTCCTCTGCTGGTGAGAATTATTTTTTCGAATCCTTAATCTAATCCATCAATCGTCTTGTTACTTATTTCAATAATTTTCTCAGTTGTGTCGAGTATAGTCATGTATTTGATCCTCACATCAATTGCTTCCACCCATATAGTTGAGATTCGGTGTCGTGTGCTGTTCAATCGTCAATTTGTTCGCTATCAAAAAATGAATTGAGATTTATCTCTTATTAATCATAATCTTGAAGAAAATTCTCGTTTTGTGGCCCCCAGCATCCGTAGCGGAGAGCGATGCAGTGTCGAAATCCGACGCAAATTCCGTGAGCAGCTCGACGGAGAAGAAATCATTAACGAGCAGCCCAGAGCGAAAGGTTTTTTTTCATCAGCGAAAGCCCTTCCTGCCAAAATTCAAAGAAAGGGGCACGCCCAGCAGCAGCAGCGCCTCGGCCTTTTCGCCAGAGAACGAGAGCAGCGTTTACGCGTTCGAGACCGAGGCCGAATCTCCCGTGAGCACGCCCTTTCGCAGGAAGGCGCGCGAACAAACCAAACAACCGACAGGTTCGTTTATCAAGTTTTATATCTCTTATTCACTCAAAATAGCAATCAACTCTTGTATCTCTCTTACTGTTCGTATCATTATAATAATTTCTTTCACGTTATGCAGAGACCACAGAACAGAGCCAGTCAACGAATGCACGGTCGGTTGATGATGCGAAGAATCAAGGTAGAAATGGAGCAGCTAAATGTACTGAGCATTTAAACTTGCCAGAGGGAGCTCGAAAAGACGAAGAAAAATCTCCTCTGCTGTTGGAAAAAACAACTCCAAAGAACTTCGAGCTTCCGAAAAACTTCGCAGATCTAACAAATATACAGGTATACTTGACAACTCAGTTTCCTTCTAACTTCTCCAATACAGTATTCATTCTCACAATTTAATCTTCGAAATAAACAGGTGTTACCACTAGACAAGCTGACAACAAGCTGGAGCAATGTAAATTGTAGCGCCTCGATAGCCGTACAGGTGAATCTGGACGAGCAAAGACAGCAGCAGCTCCAGCAGCAAAAGCAACAGCAAGCAACGACAGCGGAGGGCAGCGGCGAATCTAGTGGACTGAACAAGAGTTCCGAAACATCGACGCAGACGGAAGTCAATGCGGAAAACGACGACGACGACGGGGGACAGCTGTTTTATATACCGCTTCAAGCTGTCACCAGAATTGGCTCGGCCCAAGGCGGCCAACAGCTCATCCAGGGTGTCGCCGTCAAATTGGGAACTGAGGGACCGACTGGGCCCAATCAGAGAGTTTTGCTGAAAGCAAAGTTGGTGACGAAACCACCCATCTCTGTAGCGAGGTGTCCACCGATTGGAACCGTTCAGCCGACGGCCAGGACACCTCAAAACGTCGATCAAGCAGACGTGCCGTCAACTTCTACGATCGTGGATGATGCCGTCAAGTTTCGAGTGCCCAAAAATAAAGAGGTCAAGACTATTCCCAACAAACCAGTTGTGAGTATTCCACGTACTATATTTTGCACGCAAGAGTCGAGAACACTATGATCAGTTTAACGAACAACATTTTATTTTCAGATCAAGTCGTCAGATTTGGAGAAAACTACGAAACTACAGAAAATCAAGGAAAAGAGACCTTCAACTAACAGTATCAAAGCAATCAAGAAAATTCAAACGAAAGCAAAACCTGTTGAAATACTTTCACCGGAGAATGATACGTCGTTTCCAAAAACTGAGAGTGAAAGCGAGGAGGCTCGTCTTGTCGAGGCTCCAACGTTTCGTCCCACGGAAAAGGACTTCCAGGACCCTCTAGAATATATTGATAAAATTCTCCCAATCGCTGAAAAGTTTGGAATTTGCAGGGTCATTCCACCATCGAATTTCAAGGTAAGGAGATTGAAAAGCATTAAACCGCTGAAGTATTATTCAAATTTGATATCATCGATATAAAATTTGCAGCCTGAGTGCAAAGTTTCGGACGACATGCGTTTTACGGCGTATAACCAGTATGTTCATCGGATGCTTCATCGATGGGGTCCAAATGTGAGAGAAATGATGGCTATTAAAAAGTATTTAGCCACGCAGAGCATAGAATTAACTCAACTTCCTTGGGTAAGTCTTGGAAACTCTCTCTGATAACGACAGTTTGCATAATTTGAATGGATACTAAACAACGCAAATCGGTTCAGATCGGCGGAATGGAAGTTGACCTGCCGCATTTGTATCAGACCGTTCAAACTCTTGGCGGCTTGAAAGAAGTGATAGAGAAGAAAAAATGGCAAAAAGTGGCAGATGGTATGAAAATACCCAAATCCGCTCAAGATCGAGTAACGAAGCTCGACGACATCTACTGCAAATACCTACTTCCTTATGATACTCTATCTCCAGGTTTATAATTTCTACTCCAAATGGATTCAAATGGCTTCTCTTGAGGCAGGAAGTTCACGCTAACCTTCTTTTTCCTCAGATGAACGAGAGAAATTACTCAGAGAAATCGATGCCGATTGGGCCAAGAGGCAGAAGAAGAATCGTCAGGAATCATCGTCTATCGATACAGATGAGGACGAAGACGACGAGGCCGCCGAAGAAATCGAAGAATGTATCGCAAAAGTACGTCTCACTATTCAAACTGAGCTTCGGCATATATTTCTTCAGTGCAGAGGCGAGGTTGATGTACTTCTGCTACTTCTAACGAGTCACTTGTCAAATTCTAGGGCCGCAACATGCCACTGAACGCCTTCTACAGAATTGCACGTAATACTCAGCGCATGTGGTTCGGCGAGACTCAGCGCTCTCAAAGCGAAAGCGACGCAGACATCTCGTCCGAGGAGGTAGAAAGCGCCTTTTGGCGTCACGTAGTTGAGAAGAAGCGACACGTTTGCGTACACGCGGCGAGCATCGACTCGGGCGGACGCGGTTTTGGCTTCTCCGTGGCCAAGAACAGCCCCTTCGGCAGACACCCCTGGAATCTCAAGATTCTCACAAACAATGCCAACTCGGTGCTCAGAGCCCTTGGTCCTCAAATGGGTAAGCGCTTTTCTAAACGTAATCGTCTGTGTTTGGCTTATAGTTGAAATTTGGATTGCTCCATCTTTCCAAAACTCACGGAAGTCGGCAGTCGTTCTTAGCTAGTCCAGTTTTCACATACTGCATCTATTGCGTTTGACTGAATTTCAATTCTTCAACACCCTACTTGCGACGGCTATTGAGGCCCCCAATAAAAAGAAATATCTCATCTCACCATAATGCTTCTTTTATTGTACAGTTCCGAAGGACGGAACGAAGAACCTTTTGTATTGTCTTGAAATTGTCAAATTGTAATTGCAGGTGTGACAGTGCCGACGTTGCACGTGGGAATGGTGTTCAGCGCGTGCTGCTGGTACCGAGACCCGCACTGCCTGCCGTGGATCGAGTATCTGCACACGGGTGCTAAAAAAATCTGGTACGGCATACCGGACGAGCAGAGCGGCCCGTTTCGCGAGGCCCTCACCAAAATGTTCCCGCGCCACTGCAAAAACAAGAAGATCTGGCTTCCCTCGGACACGGCAATGGTGCCGCCGGCGATGCTAGTTAGCAACGGCGTGCCCCTGTGTCACACGGTGCAGGAGCCTGGACAGTTCATCGTCGTCTTCCCCAAGGCCTTTACTTCCAGCATATGCACTGGTTACGTCGTGTCCGAGAGCGTCTACTTTGCACAGCCCTCTTGGCTTGCTACTGCCGATCAAGTATTTCAAGTTAGTAATCAACTCGTTTGCTTTCGCAATATAAGACATTTTTTTAGCCAGCGTGATTTTCAAATTACGAAAAGAGAATGAACCTTGCGGTGTAGAGACTTTTCAACCAGGTCGCACCATCTGGTGCGGATTGGCCAGTTCAAAGAAAGATAAAAGATGAAACATTATCGATTCTCGTCGATAAGCCTCTGATGCGTAAATCGGATGTAGCTTTACTGCAAGAGAATACGAATAAAATGGTATTTTGTTACTGTCTCAGGATCTACGTGACAGCTGCGAGCCTTCAATCTTCTCGTTCGAAAGACTTTTGTTTAGCCTGATAAATGACTCTCGATCTCATATTGATGTACTTAAGCAGGTAAGTTCTGCTGGCGAAGATTTCTTGAAATGATTTGTGGTACGATACTGAGTTTGAATTGAATTGCAGATTCTACCTACTGTTATCAAAATTTGTGATAAGGAAATAAGGAATCGTAAGAAACTAGAAGAATTAGGTCTACTTATTTCTCAAAAAATACCACTGCTAGGAAATGAAAAGAGAGGGAAGAACAAGAAAGTAAAGGAAGAGGAAGGTGACTATGAATGTGATATCTGTCGAGCAAATTTATTTGTTTCCCTGGTAAGTGACCCTACAGATGCAAGTATATTCTGCTTGACTCACGCAATAGAATACATAGAAAAAAAGAACCAGGCTCTGAAGAACTGCGTGCTCATGTACACACACAGTGAGGTAAGATCATCTCGATTGAAAACTTGCAAGTATTTTTAGTGTAAATATAATTCACAATTATTATCATGTCATTCTATCACTTTCAGAGTGAATTGAACGATCTTATTCACAAGTTGAAGAGCAGGATCGAAGCCAAATCCAAGAAGACTAATCAAACAAAGCTAACTAAATAGAAAGATGCAAATTATTTATGCAATAGATGATTGTATTTACGAACTCGTTTATAGCAGAATGTGTTTTTTAAATATCTATGAAGAAATTATAGATGCTTTTCAGAAGAAATTATTTATTTATATACTTTCAACAGCCATTCAGAAATAGTTGACAGTTTTAGAATCGCAGTGATCCAATTTAACCATGGTTGTTGCGAAAAAAAATACTTTATAAAATATATTACTAAAGTCATGCGTTTCTGCTTGACGAAGAAATTTAGTCGTTCTATGTATCAAGTAGTTAATTTTGTAGTGGATTTCTTATAATAAAAAAAAATCACGCTCTATTTACCAGTCGCGTGATCGAAATTCAAAGTATTATCACTGCCACTTGATTCTATAGTTCGTTAACTATAAACGCTATAGACTTTGGAATGAGATGCATTACCCAGAAGTGCGATAGCGCCTTGATATCGGGTATGATCAATAATATACAATTCCTTTCTAAGACTGTAAATGCCAACTTCATCAAATTATTTCTTAAATTGATTTTTATGTGCGTAATAGAATGATTTATATCGTATGATTTATATTGTACTCGAATATAATAAATGTAATAATTTGTATTACAACCATAGATGCACAGTACACTCATTATTAGATATTCTTTCATATTTATAGAGATCTCTTTTGTACAAATTGGAGTGAACTTTCAATGTGCGACCTTTTTTTGAATTTATATAAAACCTTCTATTGTAATTCTAAAATATTTTCTAGATGAGATTTTTTACCCCACTTTTGTGAAATTATTTGCAGTTGAATAAATTGAGCTTGCAGGATCAAAATTTGATTTGCAGTGTTTCTTAATATATATCATAATTTCCCAACTATATCGATTTTCTTAAATTCTACCCCAATTAGACATGTAGATAAATGTATTACCGCACAGTTTTCTCAAAATATCAAAGATGATCAAATTTTTCAAACAACATCGATCATTGGCTAGATTTATGGGATGTACAATCAACGTTTGTTAATATCATGTGCATACCGCATAAAATCTCAGATAACTGTTTCCATGATGTTCTCGAATTGATCGCGCCGATACCTCTGAATTATGATAGTATAAATGTATACTTATAGTAATGGTTCATATCGGAAGTTTGGTCGTTATAAAAAGGCGAGATAACAGATGATATTATCAATTGATATGAGAAAAATTCATTTCAACCATACCGATGGAACTATCAGCTTTCTCAAAAAGTTTCCTCATTGGAACTCAAACTTTAGTTTAGGAATCCTTGTTATGGTTCAAATTGGATTCGATGACTCGTCATTTGATACAAAATGGAAGAGCATAGGAGAAGACTGGGGATTCTATAATGCACACATAGTTATGAATAATCCTCTGATTACGGTCAAATTTCGATTTGCCGAATCTAAGTTGTTCCTGAGCAAAAATACATTAGCTCGACTTTTCAGCCAAATCGAAAGATTTGTTTTCAATGCGCATGGTTACAACAAACAAAAATGGTGAGAACCACTGGAATGTAAAGAAATAACATCTATATGAGCATAAATTATCTAGGAACACCACATTTTCCCGGCGGGGCACTATTTGAAGAGAAATACTTATCAGATAGTTGTCCCATTCAAGATGAATTCTTAGCCACTGTATTATTTACATATTATGCTGATTAATCTTATTATGGCATCTCTTGACACTAGAATGTAGGAAAGTTGAAATATCCAATTTCAACTATGGTAAGACATAATTCTGTAGGGTTCTATTACTGTTGGACCTTTGCTCATAGTAGCCACGCAGACCATTTCAAATAATATACAATTTCTCAGGTTGAGATTTTGTGCTAAGTTGGAAAAGATGGTTTCTCAGTTGAAGAATGCAGAGTACTTTGATTCATTACAAAATATTTCTGACTCTTATTTTAGAAGGATGCGAGAAAAAATGGAATAACCAGTCTTGAAAAGAATAAACTTGGTATCAAAATGCGCGTTCTCATTCCCTTCTTTGAACTATATTGGATAGTAATTGCCTCGAATTTTCTCTGTTTATTTCATCCTCTTCATCTGAGCTAAAATTGGCGTTTAATAAATTGGTTAAAGAACTTGATTTTTCCATGATAAGGGGCAGATTTGAATCTATCATTTCAGTCGCTTTGGGGGGAATAGAAGTTGTTAATGAACTGGATTGTAGCTCGAGTTCACTACTGGAATCTTGTCTGCTAATCATTATTTTCTGTATCACATGTAAAGCTATCCCACCAAGGCACATAAGTAGACCTACAAAATTAAGGCGACTCATCTTATCTCCTTTGACCTCATAAGCTATGACCAGAATACATATTTCCTGTATAGAAAGGGAAAAAACAAATGGAGATTATTTACAGCTGGATTAATAATCGTCTACAGAACTTGGTATTTTCCGTTATTTATATTACCTTGAATATTCCTGTTATTGACAGGGTCAGACTAGATCCATAAGTAACAACCAAATATTCTGCAACTTCCATACTAAATGCTAATACAGCTCCACACAATACACTACTAACTGTCATTAATATCATATTGGAACTATCCCAATAAACTTTTGAAAGGCTATGATATACATCTGTTCCTTCAATGTACATAGCAAAAGGAAAAACAGACAAGAACATCCATGGTTGAGTGAAATACATCATATCAATTGGGTTTTTAAGTCCAAGTTTCGATCTTTGCATAATCATTTGGGTTAAAGTCCAACGTATACCACTCATAAATGATGCAAGAAGACATAGAGAGAAACCTAGAGCATCAAATTTGCTGGATTGGTATGTGAACATTATTAGGCCTCCTGATATCATGAAAACGATTCCACCCAAGAGCCATGACTGAAAAATACATAAATAATTCTGTATTACATTGAATAATTATGCAGCTTTGTATTCTTCATTTTGCATCAAAGAGAATCTGAGTCTTTGCATCAACTTGTACTCTTAATGATCTAGTGACTTATCATAATCTCAAAAGGATGAATATTGATTGTGATACACACCTTCCTCTCAAGCTTGAAAAGTACAGCAAATCCAAGAATGAAGATGACCGTCGTTGATTTTGTCATGGTGTAACTGAATAATCATTTCATTTAAGTGTCTTTCATCCAACACATTTTCATAGCTTTTTCAAAATTTGTTTTTTTTTTCATTACTCCTTAAATTTCTTTGAATTAATAAATAAATGACTTTGAAGTAATTCTCTGCTATTATGTATTGGGTAGCTTACTACCCGAAATTTCTCATGGAATCATGACTCGCCAAAAGGAGCATATTCAGACTAAAAAGTTCAATTGTTTGGAGCTCAGTGCCATTAATTTTTTTCCAATTATTCATATAAAATTCATGAGCCACGAAAATATGAAGTAAGTTAACAGTATATTATCGTCCTAGGCCGCGAAAGTAAGAAAGATATCGGATCACATGTAATCGTCGGCCGAGGCGGACAAGCATGTGATTTGAGGCTTTCTTATTCCGCGGCCGAGGCGGGTATACTATTTTTCTGCACGACGTAGCCGGGATACGCCAAATTCATTCAGGGCAGCAGCAGCGAAAGTGACACTTCCCGGCCGGAGTACAGAAAGTTAATGTTTGAGATGATCAAATTTATTTTGTTTCAACTGTTAAATTCCTTAGCAGGGTAAGGTACCATAGAGAAGTATCATGTTTCAAAAAACGGTTTCCTCCAAATCTCTAGCCCTCCAGAAAAATTTAACATCAATGTGCCTTAGAGAATAAGTAAGATACTCACAGGGACATTGTGATGAGAGTCATTGCCCAATTTGATAGGCCAATATCCAGACCACTGACAATCCCAGGTGGGCCCAATATCCACACCACATTCTGCCATGAGAGATGACAAATTGGTTGCTGTGGCTTGCAATATCTTTTTAAATTCCTGATAGCACTTGCAAACAAATATTTCAATACCAAGTGAGAGCTGACAACAATGAGAGGAAACTTTGATTTCTGCAAAACAAATGATATGAAAATTATCATTATTATGCTCCAACCAAGAAATGCCAATGAGAGAAGAATTCTTCCATAACAATATTACTTACATTAGCATCATAAAACTGCTTCTGATAAAATGTAAGACTAATTGAGAATATGAAGTACACTAAAATAAGTATCAGTGTTCTACATATTCTACGAATGAAGATGGAATTTTTAGTGACAGTTTGATACTCCTGTACATTTTGTATGTAGTAATCATTGTTATCCTCATCGTGTCTCGTTCGCTCGTATTTAACATTTGTTCTTGGCATAGTTGAGCTAGAATTTCTATAAAGAAAATCAAATGATAAATTTAGCGAGACTGCACTCCGGTATACTTCAATATTGAGTGTGAGTGATACAATTACAAACAAATGCCACTCTTCTGCTAATGAGCAGTACTGATTTGGGCATGAAAGCATTCTGACATCAATACATGAGGAGATCAAATGTAATGAAGGAAAATACAAACCATTAGAGTTTCATCAAGCTTTAATTGGGCAAATTTTAGCTTGTGTAAGCTGAAACTTCCTCTGCCTCTATCTGCTGATGAAGACATGCCATGATCGAGTGCTGAGCATGGTGCTTCTATCTCCATCTGGTTTCCAGTAAAATTTTATAACTGGATTCTTATCAACAGATGAGTGCATCTCTGAATGGAATGCTTTCATCTGTGCTTACTCACTTGATCAGAGTTGAAACAAAGCACGTGTTACTCATAATAAATCCGGCCGAGAAACGAGCCTTGTATCGTGTCGAAGAAGCGTCGCATATGTTGAACATGAGTGGGTGGCAGGTGGGAAATAACACGACACGCATACAAAGCGATAACTGCCCACACACCAAACTGCCAGACTCAACTGTTATCACATCTCCTAGCTAGTGTTGTGCAGCATCCAGTAGAGATAAGCAGCAGTGAGATGTAAACATAACCTCGAAGGTAATCGAACGACTTTGCTCGTTATTCTTGGACCATACTTTCCGGACTTTCGATTTCGGCCAACCAACAAATCGAAGGAGATACGCAGCTTACTCCTGCGAGCTCACTCCACCCACGCATTGTTGTGGGAAGGAACAAGGCAGATCAGTAAAGCCGGCCATAAACGCAGCTTGCTTTGTTGTTGTCATCACTGACCTGTAACCTATACAGTTATTGACTTGTATTTTGCGTGCGACGTGGACAGTGTCCGCTCCATCAGATTATTCAAGACATTCTACGATTGAATCAATCATTTGCCTCTCGATTGCCGTGATTTTCTGATTAGGTGTTCAACGCTGCTCCAAAATCACGGACTGACCCGGAAAGGCCGAAACGTCGTACAAAAATAGATAGCAGAAGAAATCGAGTTTGTCTACTGCTCGATCCACGTGATCAGCGGCTAGAAAACTGGCTAGAAGCATTATACGCTGCACGCAATTGAAATGTTTTTTGAGAACTGTATCTCGACTGGACCAATTTGTCCAATTCGCGCGTTTCTCTTGATCTCGCAACTCAATCTAGTCTGACTTGTGAGCTTGAAAAAATTGAATTTTTTAAAAATAAAAATTCGTTCTTCATCTAGCGCGGTGATTGAGGAACGAGTTCAAGACTCAGACTCATTCAGATGACTGCTCACGATTCTCACCATAAAATTTATTACATAATGCTTGGTTTTCAAAACCAATCTGTCGGTCAACATTTAAAACTACGTGACTGTATAATAGTATGATATACACTAGAGATATGACTGATTAATGAATTAGTAGTCGCCTGCTACTAACTGCGATGAATCGGGGCGCGTAAAAATGACGAACTGGAATTGAGTGTCATGCAGAATCGCTCGGGGTGCTCAGTTGCACTCAAGTTTCTTGCAAATTTCGGATTAAGAAGGCCAAAATGGGTGATGAATCCGTCTTTTACCAATTTTCTTCCGATTTTTTCAGAATTGCCAACCTGGAAATTCCAGAAAAAAGAGAGAAAATGGTTTTTTGAAAATTGTTGGGCCCTGTAGGACGTACATCATCTACAAATGTGACGAGGCAGTATACAGAATATTGAAAGAATTAATAAACGAGCTTGAGGTCAAAGTGATGATGATGATGATGATGATGACGATGACGATGACGATGAAGATGAATTGATGTCAACAAGCTATTTTTTGGAAAATCGTTTATTGTAAATCTGTCGACATAAAATAGAGACAAGTATCGAAGTTAGCGTGTTACGTAAACAGGGCATGAATAAACACGATTTCTAATCCGTATCCTGAAAAAATCAAAGCACTACAATGTTTACGTTCTAAGCGTGATCAATGAATCGACGCAAACACCATTATGACGGCGTTTTTGTCAATTTTGAATGTGGCCGAGAGATCGTATTCATAGTCAAGGATACTCTTTTTGCTCTCCTATGGAGGAAAAAGACGCGTTCATATACGATTGATCGAATAGTTAATGAGAGATTCCGATGGAAAGGAACAGGAAAATGATCAAAATAGACCTCCGATACAAGCTGGGTCCACGATCGGCGATCATTAATTATTGAAGCGATTCAAATGCTCGGGGTACGGAGGCGCGCCGGGAGGCTGTTTAAAAAACGCGCTGTCGGGCATTGAGGCGCAAATAACTCGAATTTCAATCTACGCAAAATACTTGTACCAATCAAGGCTCTCCCGTCGGACTTCGAATCACAGCTAAGCCACATCTTGGATATAAAATCATTTCTATCGATGAAAAATGCTGAAAGCGTTCGCTAGACAGTTTCAAGCCTGGTTCTCGGCCTTCTTTGAACAACTGATGCACGCAAAGGGATAAAACTTACATTATCCGACTTCACTCCCTGGAAACTAGATACACAGCTCTTTTTCCAAGGTCTTGACATAGGGTTCGAACTGAATCAAGATTCGTTGGATGATATTGAGATACGTCAAAGTTGGAAGTTTGAGGAGCTACAATTCTTCGCGTCTTCGAAAACTTGAATCCCTTTTTCGTGAAATTAAAATAGCTCGCCTCCACTCTCTTGAAATTAGATGTACCTCAGCTTATTCTGAAGATCTTCAGACTAACTTGAAAGCGATCTAAGTCAAAAAATATTGAGATACGCCATAGTTTCAGGTACACCAAGGAGGGACTGAAAGATCACATGAGCCTCAATTGAAACTAGTACTTTGCGTTCCATACACCTTCGAATCAAGGCTATAAATCGAGCAATGGGGCCACGCAGATCGTAACTCTAATCAACAGCGAAGGACTTCTACTTCTTACGAAAAGTTCGAAAACTTGAAAAATACTTAAAAAGTAAAATGGGTAAAACTACACAGATCTCCGTGCACTCACATCACACACGCCCAAATCCACCTCGAGTCCACCGGGAAAAAATCTACTTCCGTCAAACCGATCGAGCAGGATCACTCTCGCACATGCTTTAAAAGCTCACTTCTGCATGTACTCATCGCTGCCGATCGCGAGGCACTTTAGCGTCGCCTACGTCGAACTGCCTATATACGGCTCTTGAAAAAAATTACGAGTCGTCGGTGGATTCGCTGGCGCCGCTCTTACTGGCCTGGTGCTATCTGCGCTCGGATCGGCCGACGTTTCTGCTCTGGCCGCTTCTCGACGACCTGGGGCCGCTCTTTGTCGACGTAGTCGAGGCCTTGCCGCTGCTGCTACCGCTGCTACCGCTGCTGCTCGCTACGGGAGCTGCGCTTGTCGAGCTCGAGGAGGACGTTGTCGTCGCTGCGGGCGCCTGCAAACGAGACGAATTTTGGATTATGCAAAATGTTATGATTCGGCTAATTTTTATGCATGGTTCAATTTTCAACAGATTGTGTGGGTTTTTTCGCAATATCTGGATAATTAAGAGGTGTGTGTGTGTGTGTGTATTTATTGGAAAAGATAGGCATGATTTTGTGATCTTGAAAGCGGGAGGAATGCATGCGGATCGCAAATATCAAGTAGATAAGGTCGCGCTCGGGTCAGACGCGATTTTGCTTAGGGCATGCAGCGATTGATCGAATGG
>JAPYYZ010002046.1:0-13229 GCA_030522705.1 Eretmocerus eremicus | reverse complement strand
CTTCCATTTCCATTTTGAATCGTGAAGATATCTTCAGTCTGACTCGACTTCTGAAGTTTTGAACACGGAGGACATACTTTTTCCCTCTGTGCGTCGTCTAAGAGACAAAGCGCACCAGATTTTTCATTTGAAAGATTGAATGTGCTGTCTCTGAATTTTCGTTTGGAGGACCGATCGACTAAATGCGGCGACAGTTCTGAATTGGCATTTCTTTCATCAAAACTCGTTTCGAGTGAGGCCTGGATTGGCGTGGCCAGTCTCAGATGTGACCACGTTGGTCTATTGGTTTCGGCTGATCCCTCGGGATTTTTGCGCTTCTGAGGGGTATTGGATGGGAGGATGTTCTCTAATTTTCTTTTCGAAGGTTTTTGAACGCTAGGAACTTCTGGAGTCTCTGGGATTTGAACATCGCCGTTCTTACTCGTATGAGTGTCGTCGGGACTTAGAACTCCTCCAAAGTCAAGCATGGTCTCTGAGTTTGAGTTTCGTTCTGAGAGTTCTTGTTGTCCGTTAGTTAGGAAAATATCTTTGTACACTGATCTTTCATTGAACCTCACGTTTCTGCAACATAGAAACTTGTTCGACTCGGGATGCCAGAGAACATATCCGGTTTCTGTCAACCCTACCAAAACAGTTCGGAGAGCTCTATTCGAGACTTTGGAGTCTGGTAGAGGTATCTTTGCATAGGCTAGACAGCCAAAACGCCTGATTTTTTCAACATGTGATTCCAACTTTGGAGCAATTTTGTGAACAGGAGTCTCGAAGTTCAATGTCTCATGAGGTGTTCTGTTGTAAATGAAAACTGCTACTTCTAAGGCAAATCCCCACATATATTTTGGCAGTCCGGAGTCTATCATAAGTGCTCTGATTCCCCATTGTATAGTTTTATTGAATCTTTCGGATACTCCGTTGAGCTCAGGCGTATATGGAGGGGCAAGCTCCCCCTCAATCTTTTCTTTCAACATAGCCTCTGAAAATTTTCCACCGGTGAATTCAGTACCATTGTCAGTTCGCATATAACAAACTTTTTCATGTTTGCCGAGTAAATTCCTCGTTGTTACCAAGAATTTTTTTAGGAAGTCACCGGTATCATTTTTATGTTTGATTGCGTACGCCTGAGCGAATCAAGAGAAGTCATCCACAAATATAACAATGAAGCGATTGTCTCCGGGATTGGAGAGTGGTTTGAGAGGACCCATCAGATCTGAATGCAGTCTCTCTAATGGCTCACTTGCTCTTAGCCTCTGTTCTGGGAAGGGAAGTTTCTCCATTTTTGCTAAGATGCAGGTCTCACAATTCGAGATTGGATCAGTGATCTTTACTTTTTCTAGAACATTCTCTGATATTTGGATTTTTCTCAAATAGTGTACCGACGCATGTCCAAGTTTTATGTGCCAAAACATTCCCTCGTCAATTTTTCTGATGGAATTTGTTTGATTCTTCTGAGGTATTTCTAATGATTTCCCGAATGATTATGTTGAAGTGACTTCATCTACATTTATACAGTTAGACTGGTCAGGACCGTTTGAATTTTCAACGATATCTGACTCTTTCTCCCCCCCCCCTCCCCAATCTCAAGGGGACTATCTGAGGATTCTATGCTAGATTCTGAAGTTTTATGCAAATCTACTATGTCCGTTTGAGATTGTTGGAGGGAATCGTCGATAGTACCTATGCGTGCCATGCATGAATAGGCACTGTACTCTGGAGACTCATACTTATACTCTGCAGGATTGTTTTCGATGTCGAGTGAGATCAACCCATTTGGTTTTTCATATATACCTCTGAGATATTCTAACCCTGATTCTTTATCGAAAATTCTCAACTCACTATCGTCCAGATATATGCCCAAACCTAAATCTGCGAAACGTCTGAGTGATATAAGGTTCTCTGAGATATCAGAAGCCGCAATAACGTTTGATAAGAAAATCGTATCATTAGAGATATTCGATTTCAAGTATAAGTTACCTTTGCCATCTATAGCTATGTTCACAGATTTATTTTCATTGGCACTTCTGATTGTTTTGTTCGAGGTTTTCTTGAAATTGTGTAGGTGTATCTGTTTGTTTATGATATGTTCTGTCGCGCCGGAGTCGGCGATGAATGTAATATTTGAGTTTGAGCTTTTGGTGGTTGAGTTATTACCTGCTCGCCGAGCTTTGTAGTTGTGCTGACTTTTTCGTCCGTGATAGCGAGGGGTGCGTTGAAAGTTTTCCCACCCTCCGGCCTTTACCATGGGAGACCCCCTTCCCTCCGGTATTATGATTTTTGAAGTTTTTTCCACCTCTGAATGATTCGTTTTGGGAACTACCCCCTCTACCTCTGAATTCCTCTATCTTGTGATGTGTACTCTGAGGACTGTTTTTGTTTTCTACATACCCATCTTTAGCCTGGTTCTTGTACCAGCAGTCGTCGCCCTTGTGGTGGGTGTACGCGTGGCACCAGTAGCAATACCACATCTTATATTGCTCTAAAGGGCAGTCTTTGGCATAGTGACCAAATTTCACGCATCTGTGGTATTTGGTGCTCTGAAGCTTCTCTTCTGATTTTGGTTTTGCGACAGCTGCTGCTGCCGTCTCTGATTTTTGCCCGTCTGATTATTCATCAGCCTCAAGCTGCAAAAGATAATTTCCCATCTGAGGAACTGTCATTTCTTTATTCGTCTGATTCTTTCGATAAATATTCGCGTCACGTAAGCTAGGATATGCATCTTTAACAGCTTGATAAAAGGCGGCTCTGATCTCATAATCTCTTAGAGGTGTCATTGTCGTAACATTCATAGTCTTTGATCAAATCGTCGAAGCGATCCGAAAAAGCATGTACTTTTTCTTTTCTGGAAATTCTGATGTTATATAGTGACATCCTGACTCAATTGTCAGTTACGTTAGTCTCAGCTTTTCTAAACTCTTTGATGTGACCGACGATCTCAATTGGATCCTTCATTGATGAAATTTTTCTATGGTAGTACTCATCAAGATGATTAATTATGATATCCCTAACTAAAATTTTCCTTTTCTCCAACTCCTCTGAGTTGTAGTTTTTCTTGGGAACAACTGTTGGATCGATGACATCTAGCAAATCATGTGCATGTAATTCTGAATTGAGATAATCGAATCAGATGTTCACGGGAACTTTGTGAGTTAATTAATTATTTCTTTTGACTATGATTCTCGGAGAATTTGAATTTTTAGAAAGAGTTTTGTTCAGATTTTCAAAATTTTCGTTCACGTTTCCTAAAAGCTGAGACTGATCAAAGTTACTCTGAGATTCATTGGTATCATCTGAGATCATTACATCTGATTGTATCTCTGATGATTGTTGCTCTGATATTTCATTGTTGGGAGCTCTAATAGTAGAACTTAAAAGAGGAATATCGTTTACCTTTTCGATTGGTGAATTCTTAGAGTCCGTGTTTAATTGTTTTAAGGCCTCTTCTAGGATGCCCGCGATGTTTAGTGCGTGTTTTGTGGCGTCCTTGTACGCCTCAGCCCAGTTCTTGTACTTTGCGTACTCTTGCATAGCCCTGGCCTCCGACACTTCCGCACTTGACATTTGCCGAGGTGGGCTATTGGGGTAGCGCAGAGTATGCACTACTCTGCCTTCAATGCGGCTGGTTCTTCGAATTGGAGGAGGAGTGGTTTCCATTTCTGTTGATTTGTAAACAATTTTTCTAATTAGTTAATTAATTCGTCCATCACTCACACATCATTTCCATTATAAACAAGAGTTATAATTGAGAAATGCCAGATCTGGAATCTCTGAAGAAATGGTTTACATTCTGCGATAAAGGATCATTACCTCTGGTATTACTCTGATTATTTATTGATGAGCCATTCCGTGGTGTTTTTGGAATGGCTCCCCTTGCAACATCTGCCGGGTCGGGAGATAAAGGCGAGTCCCTTTCGATGTTACTCTGAGTGTTCGACATTTTCTGAAAGCAGAACAAAAAAGATCCTTTTGATTTTGGCTCGTCGCATACATAATTGCACGGCATATTATGTAGCTGAAAGCCGACCGTGACTTCAACCCAATCCTTCCCCGCACGCGTGCCCCCCACCCCCCACTACTGCATGAACGCACAGCTATCCACACAATGGGCGTGGAAAAGGTCCGATCGCCCACGCGTACACGGAAAAAATGAGCGTCTGTGCACCATCCGGATGATCCGGGCACGGCCTCGAATTTCCGCTTAAGTATCAGTGAATTTAATGTGCACGTTCGAATTTGCACAGGTGAGAACTGGCTGAATAAATAACACGACTTCACATCTAAGAGGTACACGCGAGGGCATGTCGTTATTTGTGGCACCTGATTTTTCTACTCGAAGCTCACGCGCGATACCGGCTCCACGTCTGAGAAAATTGAGCAATCGCTTACGGCGTTGTTTTCGATTAGGCTCTGATTTTTGTTACTCAAATGCGCGCGACGACGGTTGAGCTTTTGTATGATTCTGAGAAGTCCATCTCGGCGAATGCGCGCACTCATACACGTACACACCCACCGAGATTGCTATGCGTTTCTGCGACGCTCTGTTGCGCCGAATATCGCGGCCATTTTGGGATATCTCCCGCGCGAACGCGACGAGAACGCGCGCGAATGATGCACGTGGGCGCCCTTGAGCACCACCTCTGATTCTTAACTTCCGAGCTCGTCTCGACGTGCTCGAAGCGACTACGAAGCGTCGTGTTCAAGCACGACCAACTTGCGTCACCTGGGAGCCCTATGTTGAGAGGGACGGCCGGGGCATCGACGCACGCGGGCGTTACTCCATGTCCCGCACTCTGGGATTTACCTCCGGAGAGCTCCTCCGCGTGGCGAGAGATTCGTCTTCGCGTTCTCGCGGGCGATCACTCCGCGCACTCAATCCTCTGAAGTTTTTGCATCTAAAGTTCACTTACGACACTTTGGCCTCCTTGGTCTGCTCGTAGTACCGGGCCGATAACCTGTTGGGGTAGCGCACAATAACAGGACCAAACACCCAAAGTAGGCACAAGCGTCTATATTGATGAGCGCCGTAGGATACACAGTATCAGCCCAGACAAGGGCTGATTGATTAAATAAACACACGTAATCAATAAAGTGAGCACAAGAGATAGCGGAACGTCGAGCGATGTAGCTTGAAGCACGAGCGACGTCCAACTGGTGTGGCTCGAAGAGCAAGGTTGCGCACGAGCGCAGCGCGCAGAGAGAGACAGAGCCACACGGGATCGCCAAGAGCTGACTGCACAGCAGGGAAACGTTGCAGTCAGCCCTTCTTGTACAGAAGCCTTCTGACAGTATGGTCTGATCACCAGCTCCGAGTACTTATGTAAAAGCATGGTTTTTTGAGGTGATGTCAAAATCTCGACGTGCTGGGACCAAACTGACCCCGGATCCGGATTTAACGACCCAAAAAACGTAAGGGTTCCATAGTCCGCGTTAGGTCAGAACTTTTTCTTTGTGTGGCTGTGATTATTATCAATATATCATCATCGATATATATTATCTATGTACTATTGCTTATATATATTATATCGAAACCATAGATCGGGGCCACTTTGGTCCACTTCGCGGCTTCAACGCACTGTAGCTTCCTCAGATGTAGTCGTGCAGCCTTCCCAACTGGCTCATGGGTGGATAGGGTTAAGGAGTGGAAAAAATTTCCGCATCAAATATTCGAGAAAAATAACTCATTTCAATTAGGCATATGAAGACTGAGGTTTTGGTAAATTTTCAGCCTATTTAGTGTAGAAATGTAAAAATTATGTGGGATTTTGTCAAAGAAGAAGGGTAATGAGAATCATGCGAAGTTTCCTTGCGCATGCTAAGTTGTCGGTGACTATTGTCCCAGCGAACAATGTTCTCTTGTGGATTGAATAACGAACTTGTGCAGGAATATAGTGGATATGAACGAGTGCAATCATGATATATTCATAGAGCTCAGAAATCATACGAATAACCTCGAAATTAGGGTTTCCTCTCTTCCTCAGCTGTTAATATTCGAATAGTATATCAATTTCTTAACGGAACCCTAAAAGTGATGGACAGTTTATTCTGATATGTCATCAAGAATGATATCCTCCAAAGATCAGGAAGATTCAGGAAGACCCCATGCGCAAGGAACCTCTTCAGGACTAGAAGCTTCTTCTTTATCGAATGATGGAAAAACTCCTTTGAACGACTTTTTAGATTACTCATAGTCTCTGATGAGGATGATTCGTTCTTCTTTTTCTGAAATACCATCCATGGAATCGATCATAGAGTCCAGAAACCTGATTGGGATCATAAGTGGCTCCACCGAAAGGTAACCTCTCTCAAGTGAATTTTTCATCATTTTTGACTCTCCTCTCTCCTCAAAAGTCCAGTCCGTGGTTGGAAAAGAAATCCACGCCATTAAAGTCATGGTAGGTCAAGCCGCGTAGCGCACAGTGGCTAAAAATGGGGTGGCCAAACTAGCCCCGTAAATGGGGGCTGCTTTGGTCCAATTTCCTTCCTCTCCTCTCCGACTCGAGCTAGATAACTTCATCGCAAATTCAGAGGCGGTACTTGAAAGAGTGAAGGAAGACCTGAAAAATTAGCCCACGTAAGTCTCGTTCCGATATCTAGGGTCAAGCGGTGGATTCTATCTCTGCTTCTCCCTGTTAACGGCTACGAGGCCGAGGGGGGCTTACACGGTAACGGTCGCTGGGGATGTCCGGGAGGTGATTTGAGCCAAAGGTCGGCTCTATTTGCCACCCGGATTGACTCTTGAGCTGACCCCGTTATGAAAGGCTTGTCACAAGAGATGATTCCTCCCTCCGACGCGGTGGTGGCCTGTCGTCTGGTATGCGGATTCGCTCTTTTTTAACCACGATAAAAAAAAGGCGGAGCCACGAGAAAATTTTGAGAATCATGAAATTCATGGCAGGAGTTGATGACAAACATTCATGATGAGCGCCATGACGAACGTGGGACTCCGAACGGATCCGGAGAATTAAGATAGAAATACATCGCACATATTGGTGACAAACAGCATGAAGAACAAGAAGCCCCGAATAAGGGAGAGGTACCAGAATATCACGATGAGAATCTATGGAGAACTCCCATGAGAATCCCTTTGGTATCTCCTGACCCGAGAGTTTGTATTGAACTCTTCTCACGATTGTTTAATATTTTGATTACGTTAATGACACTATTCTCTAATATATACTCATCATCGACGCAAAAAAATAACGATCAATAGAGATGGTCAGATATTCTAGCAAGATGACTCACCTGGAATACGAACAACTGTTTGCTCTGATAGCCATGGAAGGAATGGTAAGATGCAAAGTTCCTGGGAATTGATCGGAGCGTTAGCCACCAGTCCGTTCTGCCAAGGATTTGTGATATAATGACCTGGCAATGAATGATCCAAATCCAAGAATGGTGATGCAGCTTGAGATATAACTGGAGTGATAGAGGTTGGATTGAGGAGTGATATAGCTGCTTTATCGGACAAGATTGATTCTCTGCTATTCCCCAAATTGCAATGGATGTTTGAATTGGATATCGGCCTCTTCCTGGTACCACCATTGAACATTGCCTTGACATCTTCCCAAGCATGGATAATTTGATCCGGTGGTTCGCCGAGTAGTTTCATATGTCTCCGCCATGAATTAAAATTTGCTGCATCTGGCTGAATATACTTGTCGTCAAGTCCAGTTCGATGCGAATGGAATATGAACTTATTTGGGGAGAAAAATATACCACATGTAGAGCATCTAATACATTTAGCTCTTGAGCTGTTATATCTAGCTGGTAGGAAAGCTCCTTTGCAACCCCAAACACAATTATGATGAACTAAGAAAGCAAAATCATCTGGTAACCTAGAAATCAAAATTCTCCCTTTCAGTCATAATGAGATGAGATCCATCGGATCTAGAGTCATTCTTATACAAACTGGAGCTTCCAACTTATTGCACATGATTGTTTGGACAATGATTTGGATCAATTGGAGAGGTTCACACATAATCAATTATTTCTGTCACTCGATGTTTTGTAACTCTGTTCGGAAATTCCGGTATTTTCTGCAATGTTTCCCAATAGGCCGGGAGCCCCGCGACGCGCGACGGTAGGCATGTCTCATTTTACTCAGGACGGAACCCACTTCAGATGGTCTTTATGGACCGCGAAAACACGAATATCGGTGTGCAAGTAAGTGTTAGCGTCTATTTTTCGAGTATATCCGAGCGTATTCTCCGCGGGATGGCGTTACCGGGCAGGCCCAACTCGAGAGGCTTCTGCCCCGCCGCGCGCGACGAGTCGAAAGAGCCATGCACGAGCGAGCTCACGAGATGGATGCCAAGCATCGAGGCAGTTATTCGCGACGGACAGAGATCGCGAATTGTCTCCGAAGGCTAGCCACGTTAATTCAAATCGAGTCGTATCCGCGCAGATTCCAATTCTTTGTATATCTTCATTATTCCTCGTCCATTCAATAAACTTCATCTCATTGTACATTTGGTGTGCCAGTTGATTGTGTCGCCCTGATCCAGCCCTGAAATTCCTTCCTGACATAAGTTTGAGTGCGTCATGTGAAGGAGCAAATTACCCAAACATGTAGGCTATGTCAATGTTTTCAACCAATGTTATACGCAAAAAGTCATTGATCTTCCGTTAGTTTGAACGAGAACAGATTGGTCGGACCGAATCGCCATACTCCTTCAGCGATCCATATAACCTCCTAGATTTAATCGAAAATGTCATTTTGAGAGATGTCCAAGAACTCACTTTATGCAGTCTGAGAGTTTGATACTTGAGCAGTCTTCAGACTGTTCTTCACAAATATCGATATGTCATAGTCTTCTGGCGATTGGAAATGACTGTCACAGTCGTGTAAACATGCTAGAGAGAATCTGAGCACGGTTCGGCTGATATGAGTGAGGTGATATGGCGTATTGTGCGGCGGCCACCACTCATGTGAAGTGGACTGTGCCCTGAATTTTGCCAGCATGTATACGCGAGTGAGAGAGCTATTTGCAATCGCCAGAGAGTATGGCATGTTGATATTTAAGAAGAGCGTATTTGAGACTGCTCGAGCATCAATCTCCCAGACTGTATAAAGTGAGTTCTTGAGGATCTCTCAAGAATAACAGGTTTGATTGAGTCCGGGGAGTTATTGGCTCTGTGCGATAGGTTGGAGGGGATGAAAAGTCATGGCGATGGTACGTCCCATGGAGCTCAACCGGCGGACTTTTCTGACTGTTCACCTTTACAGAGTATACTATGGTGTAGGCGCATTACCATTCGGTGTGTCCACCCTTTTCCTGTTCAGACTAGCCGGAAATCAATTGTTCTTGTATAAAGTCGATTCTGCCACGCTCGTCTAATCCGATGTCGAATCCTTCGCCCATTTGCTCAAGCAAGCTTTTTTTGAGCCAAAATGTCGCTATCGAGTCGAAAAAAACATGACCGAACGAGGATGTCCGTATCGTGGCGTATTTATCTAGCTTGTAGCTCAACAAAAGTATTTGGAGAGTTTGTCTTATGGTTCATGTGATAGGAGAAATGTGACTTGAGTGGGGAGGACCCGATTGCCCGTAACGAAAAATTCTGAGACGCAATTTATGTTCAGCTTGTCATGATATGAACACTGTAACGTGGTGAATGAAATTACCAGCGCACAATCATTTATTTTATTCCGGACTCCGGCCGTCAGATCGCAAGTCTCGCGCGTAAACGGCGATACGCCTCGCATTTTCGGCCACAGCTCCCTCGTTCACGGCCGACCTACCTTAAGTACCTGAAAAAGCAAAAAAGGGGGGTGCAAGGGGCAATTGCGCAGAATGACACTCACAAGGTCTATAACTTTCAACAGATCCGGCCTATATTCTAACACGTTTCTCCTACGTGGCGGTAATCGAAATTCCACGTATCTCTACGCGACAATGTTCTCCAAGAAAAGAGATAATAAATCCCACTCGCGACAATAATGACGCGTTCACTCACGGCCACGCGCACTATCCGACTACACTCCGGCCAACTCAATCAACGGCCAGGAGACTCTGCTCGAAAATCTTTACGGCCAAGATGGCCGCCGAACGACGCTCACGGCCCACACGGCATGACACGAGGCCAAAATGGCCAACCGACCGGCTCCGCTCGAGCCGGCCACCAAGTGCACGCCACACGTGTGAGTCACAGGAGACCGACGCTGTCCCTGGACTCCTCGACCAAACCGACCCGACACTCACCGCCACGAACCAGTCTTATTCTGCGTACGTCTCCTCGGAGACGTTTTGGCCCGCGATACTAAGCCCACGCAATATCCGCGGGGTCTCTCGGCCGTCACGCGCACTGAATTTCACGGTTTTCCTCGCGACGTGGCAGAGACTCCGGAGCGCACCTGTGCCTCGGCCAAGTTAGGGCAACGCGCGCGCACAGCAGCCCCATGAGTCCGTTTGGCCAGGGCTCAACGACGCCCGAATCCTACGCGCGAGGCTCTTTGAAGGGGGGGGGGGATCCGCGGCTCTTGAGAAAGACTCAATAAATGTAGGCCCACTCACCGTTCGATATTTTCTTCCTGGCGATCCTTGGATAGATTATGGCTCTCTTCGGCCTCAACAGTTTCCTCTTTCTCTCTCGAATGTACTCGGCACAGACTCCTGGGGCTGTGCGAGGCGCGTTGCTCCAAACTTGAGCACTAGTGGCAACGGCGGTGAAAAGGTACGTGTGCACTGGTCAAGCCCTGTACTACAAGTGGCAAAATGCCCGGCCTTCGTCTTCCGCCCGCATCAATTCTCCCTCTCGGCCAGCTTCTCCTGACTGGCCGTCCGAATTTCGGAAGTCTAGTTCGGAATCTAGGGACTCCACTGAGCGCCAAGTTCGATTGCGCGCGAGGCGAGAGCGAGAGACATGAGGGAGAATCCCGAAAATTGTAGCGAGTCGTCTGCTACACGTAAATACGGCCCTGCTGCAAATTTCCACCCTACTCAGCCGTTGCCTCCACCAGAACACGCTCTCGTTCCCCTTTGCACGTCCCTCAGCCTCGCTGCGCATGGAGCCGCCTCTTTGCCCCCACCTCACAGCTCCTACTATATGCATCTCACGGCCACCATCACTGCATGGCCAGGATATACTTATATCTACTCTTCCTTGGCCGAGATATACCTATATATGCTCCCGCGCAGCCTCAATATACTCCGAGATGCACTTACACGGCCGTGGCATACTTATAGATACTGCTATACGGCCGAAATATACTTGTGAATACCTCAACGCGACGTAGTATAACTGTATATACTCATACACGGCCCAATTATTCCCATAGTACATCTGCATGGCTGTGGTATACCTATATATACCCAGATCATAGCCTTCGAGGCTCTCGGCCAACATATATATGCGTGCACGCATATGAGTGAGCATCGGCTGCTCATACTTCGTCCAGCGGCTGCTGTCCAGGTGTCGGGCCAGATCTTCGGCTCTCCAGGTGGCCGTTCTGGCCCGCCTGTAGACCGCCGGATTGGCCGTGGCGCAGCGCTGCCTCAGTCATGCGCAGCAGTCAGCTGTCCGCTGGGCCGCGCATCGCGTGGGCTCATCGCTGCCGGCGTCGTCTACGTGGCCAACCGCGTGTCCACGGCCGGGTTGGGGCTCAGTGTCCGTGAGCGCCCACCTCGAAGCATTCGCGAACGGGTGTGCGTGCGCCTAGTACGCGAGGAGTCATTGGGCGGGTGCGAGCAGCACGTGCTCGCACCACCTAACCTGCGTGGCCTGCTGTTTGCTGCCCTCGGAGCTGCTGCGGATGGGTCAGCGGCCGCGATGGCGAGCAGCTTCGAGGCGTGACCCTGTTCCGGTAACCTAGTGGCTGCTGTGCTCGTCGGCTCCTCGGCCTCGCGGCCGAATTCCCGATCGCCCGGCGCCCGGGCGATATGCGTGTGTGGGTGTTCGCGTGAGTGTGTGCGGTGGCCGTCGGCTGCTGTTGTGCTGCGTGCCTCGGCGCCTCGGCCTCCTTCGTCGCCCGAAGTGCCCGAGCACCCAGGTTTTGCGGCCGGCTCCTGTGCCCACGACCCACGGGTGCAGCACCGAGCCTGCGGGCAAGGGCTGTTGCCGTGGGTCGTGGAGATGCGGGGGTGGGTCATCGCAAAATCTCTTATTTGCAGCCCTGGGGAGTATGCCCAGGGCTGCCTCGCCCGTATTGGGGTGATCCGGTGCTCCGCTGCGCCTAGCCGTCGAAGCGCGTGGCTACATCCACTTATGGGTGCACCCGGTGGCCCTGGCGAAGGCGCTCGCCCGCTGTTTTCGGCCTCCCGGCCGTCGCGTCTCCGCCGCCGGATGAGCACCTTGAAAGAAAGTCGATGTGTAAACATGTGATTTCGAGGGCTGCTGGTCCAGGCGGCGGCGAGAGAAATTGCGTAGTTGCGACGGTTTCCACCGTCGCAACACATTGGCACGAGGTAAATTTTCACGGGTGTCAAAGATGATCAATCGATTTGCTCAAACCTGACACATGTTTCTACAATCATATTAAGCTGCAAGGAAAATTTTCAGACACATCCGTTGAGTTCCATTCGATCCATAGGACAAACACTTCAGTCACGATAGGGGCATTCCGTGGCCGGGCACGTTTTCCTCACGACGATAGCGACATTTTGGGTACAAAAAGCTCGCTCAAGCAGGAGGTCGAAGGATTTTGGATCTCAACACTTCCGTTCTCTATACTTTTTGTTACAATACACTGAAGGAAAATGCTACCCAAAGGGTCTATGCCCATTTTCCGTGAACGCCGCGCCGACCGCGGATATCGGATTAGACAGTTGGGGCAGAATCAAGCATACAAAATTGGTTGAAAACAATGTCAAAACCTACCTGTTTGGGTAGTTTGCTCCCTCACATAGCACACTCAAACTTGGAGCGTCCCAATTTTTGTATTTCCCGGTCCATAATGACTATCTGGAGGAGGGTTCGTCCAGACTAAAATGAGACATGCCAACCGTCGCGGGATTCCCGGCCAACAAGCTTTGAAGTTGTTTCATAGTCCCGCTGATAGTGCTATCCTAATTCGTTCTGCATGAAGATAATTCGATACATCATAGCATTTGTTCCGATCCAGCCCGCCTCCGTACATTGCGAGTATAGTGAGCAAGAAGGAAAGAATTATTCTTAAGGGGCCATCCATGAATTACGTCACGCTGAAGTTGGACATTTTCCCCCCCCCCCCCCCCCGTGTCACGCTAGAGCCCTTTACTGAGCCTATTTCATACATGACGCGTCTCGTTTAGCTGACCCCC
>JAPYYZ010002044.1:0-13870 GCA_030522705.1 Eretmocerus eremicus | reverse complement strand
TGTAGCAGACAGTCACGAGGCATCAGCGGTTATCGTGCGTCTCAATCGAAGCAAACGAGTGCGATAACGAACTGGAAAAATGGAAATCAAACGACCGCGACGACTCGGGCATGTCTGCATCACGAGAGCTCGTCTTATATACATGAGATTTTATTGGCTTTGATGTGAATGTGAGCAGCCGCGAGTGGACCCCCAATAGAGCAGTGGAAAACCGACGGCTGGTAAGATCCAGATATCTCTGCAAGATTCGATTATTCGCGACGCGATGAACTATTGTTGTTGGGTGGAAACTTAGCATATCCACATGCACGAGATGCGCCTAATGCGCGAGCACAACGTCAGAGCGTCAGTCGCACGCGAGGCGCATGAGATTGCACGTTGCAGCACGCGACTGCCTCGTGAGAGAAGAGCGGGTCCTCATTATCTGCTCGCTTTGTGCGTTATGAACACACATGCAAGCAGCTGACGTCGCTCGTCTAGCTGTGAAAAATTTACGAGAGCGTACACTGATTACGAGACGGGCAGGCAGAGAAATAGAGGATGCACAGATTGCGTGCAATTTAGATTGCAGATTCTGTGCCCTCTATCACTTCTGGAGAAAACGAGTTTTAACCCGAAAAAAACACACATCTGACCATTATTGGGACGAAGATGAACTACGATGAGCTCTTATGGATTATGCTGCAATAACAGCGCAGTTTCATAAATTTCAACTAACCATGGATGAATGAAATTTATGTAAGTAAGCCTGATACTGACGAAACGAACCTTCACCTGTAGAATCCTCTGCCTTATTCAGTATTACGAAACAGAAACAACAGTTGACTAGTTCAGCAAGTTTGTCATTAATGGACTATACAAGTAAGGAAACCAAAAGAGTTCTCCACCTGGTGCTGTTCAGGATTCTCATAGACCCAATTATACTAGTAATTCATATAATGTCATAATCATCTACAAGATGTACAATCAGCACAAAGGCCATCGCAAAGTGTGCATATCTAAGAAGTTAGTTGAAACTCGTCAGAGTGTCCAAAAGTTATGGTGAATAATTAAATGATGATAGAAGAATAGTCACCTCGGTCACTTCTCAGTCGAAATGTTTGAAATCTTCAATCACGAATTGGAATTAATGGGGAGATCAAGAATCTAATTCTAGAAAAAGCACTTGGCTTTGCTTATCGATATTATATTCCACTCCCTTCAAAAGCAACGGAAACATAGAAAATCAAAAGGAAAATTCTCTTCAATCTACAAAATAATCACTTAGCAATCAATAAGCTCACTGAAATATCAAGAGCATAATATGGTACTGTATATTTATTATACACTCAATAATTTGATGACATAAGACAGTTTGAAAAATAGTTTTTGAAAACGTATTCATTTTTTTTCTTTGAAATTTCAAACGAAATGTATCTGCTATCATCATGTTCGCTAAATTACTCGATTTCTCGTCAAAAAATGCAGCAAAACATTTGTAAATCCTATTTACAGGGCTAGAGTATCAAAACTTTTGATCAAAAAGATAATAATATCTAATCCTCCTTATACAAGCATTCAAGCCCGCCGAATTTGTTAAAACCGAGACCGGAAGAATTCTATAGATGAATCAAAGACAATACGTGTAATACGACTAAATGACAGAATAAAAACACTCGATAAGCATGTAACATTATTTATCTGATCTGAGAAATACTGATCAATTTCAGTATTAACTATATCATTATGTCTAATTAGAACCAGGTCATGTGATGTTGCGGTGTTCAAATACAATTCGACTGACGCACTTCGTATCCAAGCCAGAACTGAAATAGATCTATACTCGAAGAAAAATGAGAAAAAAGAGACGAAGCAAGTGGAGACTCACCGAACCTGTTATAACGGAGATACTGCTTCAGAGAAAAAATTCTAGGTCGATGCTTCAGTCATGCGTCTTCCCTTTGGATGAGATATCTAAGGGTTAATATACCTTGCCACATGATGATTTTATGGCTGCAACGTACTTTCTCATCATTGTTTCCATCATCGTGATTCACCACATGCAAAATTTTGATCCTTTACTTCATGAATGAAAAGTCACGAGTACAGTTGTGAACTTGGCTGCACTTACGGAAAATATTGTAAAGTATATTGTGTGTATAAGCATAGGAGATAGCACCTTCTTACGCACTCACTAACTTTCTGTTCCCCATGCGACGATATATTGTTTCCAATGTATATACGTTGGATTATATCACGCCCAACATGAGTCATTTTTCAATCAATCATAATCACCACATGCAGCGACCGTTCCAATCTCAGTCAATCTTCAAAAAACATATCTTGGATTCTCTAAGGTAGAATTGCAAAGCATCTCGTGAATTTTCACATCCAAGTAGAATCCATATTTTCTTTATCCCGCCCATAAAATTATCTGCATCTCATTTTCAGATTATCGTAATGCTCTACGATAATATCCTGATGTAACAATATTTTTTTGAATAATCGGCCAACAACTGCTCAAGTCTACACCGCGAGAGACAAAGAAATGCGAGGCTGGAATTTTCGGTATTTTTCTCGGGGAGGTGCTATAGTCCTATACAAAATTTCCCTCTCACCTTCCCAAGTTCCTTCCTCTACCTCTCCTCCTGTATACCACACTCTGTTTTTTCCTTAATAAAGGATGCGATGCAGGCTTGTGTTTGTTCTCGCTAAAAATAATTGTACATCGTATCTCCGTCGTAGAATCTAGACAAGACGATGGGCAAAGAGTGGGATTTAGGTAACCAAGAATAAAAGCAACGTATTTCACGTAACATCGCAGAGTTTTGAAAGATAAAGTGGTTTTGCACCGTGATAGACTGTGTTCCGTTGTGCAATAGTGCTTTGATTCCATTGCGCAATTGAATCCCATTCGATTTCTGCACTTCTTATCGAATCTTGAGTATTCTGTCGATATTATGCAAGGGCTTGGTGTTATGGCGAGTCACCAGAGATGTTCTAAGCTGATTGCCATAATTCTTCGAGAACAGATGTGATAATCCTGTTCTCATAAGAGGTGCTCCATGCCTCCGATTGTTTCTTAGCAAATTACTCTCCGTCAATTATATTTATACAACACTGAGACAATTCAAACTCCTTACGATCACTTGTTACGACTGACTGTAGAGGAGGTTCAGTTTTGGTCTCCGTCATATGCCATTTATCGGAAAAATTGACATATTTATTTTGATAAGCACTTATAAACTTCATTCATCTGAAAATATCTTGCAGCAATTGAATAAACGATATCTGAAATAAGCTCGCTATGGATGCAGCAGTACCTCAATTTTTTACACGCTCGGACCTCGGCTCGGACATAGTATTGTGCACAATATACACGGTAGTAGATCGCAGGCATGGTAATTTTTCTGTGATCAGTATACATAGTCATGCAGGATCAGATCGCTTCGAAGATCAGTGTCGTTACTAGTTGCGCTCATCTCGATCCGTCACAACATCATGACGAGTGATAGATTCTACATCTTTGTTTCAGACAGGAAATTGAGGGATCAAAAAATATCTTCACCTTTCAAGTTCAAGGTTTATATGACTAGAATGTACTATTGTAATTTTGAACAAGTATTGTATGTATGTACATAAGATTCACTTGGCGCGGAGCAAATTTGATCTCTCTCATGTGACTCTCAGCATATTTCAAACTTTGAAAGAGGCTTTTACGAGTACTCGTCGAAACATTGTACGTTTTTGTGTGTGAATAACTCATCTAGGGAAATACCAATCGATGCTTTCAACGGTATCATAATAAACAAGACCTAACACAATCTATATCGACAGTTTTCGGTGAGAATGATGGCAAGAATAATCGAATGTGCCGATGAGTAACATGAAATAAGAGCCATATATACATATTTGGGTTTGAAAACTAATGGCGGCAATTTGAGATTCCAGATGACGAGAATATGACGAATGCTTTCACCGGCATTCTCCAAAATGATTCATTTCGAGAAGATATTCGGAGAAAAGACATGACAAAAAAATGCCTTCGCAAAGATTCGCATGAATGCGAGCATGAATGGGGATGAAGTGCCATCATAATTGCAAAACAAAAAGTTGGCACGAATGATTTGCTCATTTTCTACAAAACCGCAGATCTTCAACAATGGCGCAACATTGCGTGTTCAATCTCAAAGCGATGTTTGACCTAAAGCAAGTTAACCAGTCCATTGATCCAACCTGATCTTTCTGAACAAATGTCAAGTGATATCTGGTTTTACGGTCATCTGTCGAGTCACGATAAGCATCAGTACTGCAAATCCGCTAATCCGCTAATCGAATGACGGCAATATCTCGTTGCCGCTCGGCGCATTACTCCCAATGACATCACGCCAAATTTATCAAGATGATCTGCAGATTCGTTCAGGAGACTCGACTGATAGAGATGAGCAGCCAGAACGGCATCGCGTCTCTGCTACCCATTAAAAGCGATTGCGTGAATGGGGAGGCAGAAAGACGAAACTGGCATTCCCGAGACCATGATCTCCCCGCAGACCGAGCACGGGGTCATCTAGCTGAAACCAGATCGCTTCCATCGTCGCCGCTCGTATCGTCGAGGCTCTCTCGCAAGCACGACTCGCGCGAGCGTCTCACGCTACAAATTCGCCATCGTCTCCGGGAGGCTATTCCATGCGCAAGCTCTCGAGTCAACAGAATGATTAGCGACCGCCGAGTGATTTAGTTGTATATGTGCACTCTCTCGCGCGAGAAGCGATGAGACCACTACCATGAGCTGTTTTATATACTATCCTCGATATACTCGCCCGAGACGAGGAAAAAAACGCGATGCGTCACGGGGCCCCCAGCGAACAATGAGCAGAGCTTGCGATCGCGCCTCCTTTTTCTTTGCCTTGTTCAGTTGGCAAACAAGAGAGGAGAATCTGCCAGATACACGCGCCATCCAAACTGTGCATCATGCTAATTCCACAAAGAATTAGATATTTTAGGACCGCTGGTGTCTTTGCATACGAATTATTTCGTCCCTCCGATAAGGGGGTATGGTACAGGGCTTTTATAAAAAGCTCTGAACGCCGTTATCGCAGTTTCGAGGATGTTTCGACGAGCACAACAGCGGGGAGATTGCAATTTGTCAGAGAAGCGAGAGCAAAGCGATTCCCTCATTAGTGAGAGTCGCGATGTCGAAGTTGCTCGAGCTTCGGTCGAGCAGAACTCCAGCACGAAGACAATCGGGTGGTTGAGCTTGAGATATTTAGTTGAGTGATAGCAACACGAGATTCTTATGAAATGAGGGTCTCGATAAACGTCGAGGTGAAACGGATGGAGAGCATCACAAATATTCGCAATCATGCTTACAAGTGTGATAAGTAAGATGTGCTTGCAGAATCTTTCTCCTCGCTCGAGCGCTTTTGTGTTGAATTTAGTTAAGAGCGTAACCTGAAATTTGAGTGAATGGCTGTTTATACAAACTAATTGCAAGGGAATGAAGCAGCGATTTCATAACCATCAGCGACGATCTTTTTAATCGGGATGATATTGTTTGGAATCCAATCTAAAAAAAAAATGTTATAATCGCTACAGTGTCTCGGCGGAGCGTGTTTTGTTCTTCAAACGGTTCAAAATCTTAATTAGCCAATCTTGATCTTGTTCAAATTGAATGAATAGCTACCACTCAGACATTTCGATCAAGTGATGATTCATCGAGAGAGCTCACACGATATCAAAATTACAAATAAATGTGTACGTCCGCTCTGATTCCACCTGGATTTACCCGATGAATCATGACCGAACCGAGCAATGGAGAAGGTACTCGTTGAAAACCGAAATCAGCGAAAAAACCAAAGTGAATTTTAATCGGTGAGTTTTATTGTGATCGCGGTAAATTTGGAAAATTGTAAAAATCTGACGTAATGACTTGGAAGTGATAATTCCCTTCGAGAAACATAACATATTTCACTCTTCATATAAGTATACGTAGATTATTATTCAAGTTTAGCTGTTCAAATCGTAACAGAACAGATACGAGCCATTCAGCTCGAATGATCAAGTACGATAATTTTAACACCGAATCATATAATTTCATTTCATAAAAATCAATCAGTCACGCGTGTGTAAAACAAACTTCAAATATGAAACAGTATGCGGCCATGTGAGGGTTTGAATCTCATGCTCGTGGTTCTTATAACTATTAATACAAATACGCAGGCTCATGATGAGTAAATATTGAAGTGCATGTTCAAATTGTTAATTTTTGTGCCAATGTTGAAGAATATCAGTGTCACAAATTCACCCTTCAACAGAAACTGTAACAATTCTCACTCAATCTCTGGAGAGTGAGAGTGAAACTAAATTGCTAAATCTGTTCGACGTTCGTCTGCAGAGTTACAAGTATACAAACGCTAATCTCTTATCGATTTGGAGCAAGTAAATTTCGGTTTTCTATCACACGATCCCGCTTGAAATACAGTTAATCAATCTTATAATGTCTCATGGGATGAAACTTACAATTCTCAAAATGAATTCGGAATTTTATTGCACAGAAAATATATTCGGGAATTCAGACAAAATATCCCATGAGATATTTTTTCCGGATCACCGAATTCTGCAGAATAAAGATGTTGAAAATTTGGATCCGATCACAATAATCGAGAGTAACAACACCATCATTGATTGCAAGCACTAAAAAAGTGAGGGTTTTCATCAACAAATGCCCCCTCTGTTGGGTTAAGGAATCATTCTAAAATATTTCTGTAACTGAAGAGAAATCCAGAAGATGGTTTTCACCTAACATGTAAGTTAATTACTCTGACAAAGGGTCATATTTGTCAAAGATATTGTCGTTATAGAATGGGTGAATATCTCTGCGTTTGCATAGTTTTCTCTCTCAGAATGTGTGACATATTACTATCTACGGTGGCTTCCTGAATTTTATCAAATACCCACGGTGTCTTATGAAAGCACTTACGGCTATAGATAATGAAGTTGTAGCTGGAAACATGGTAAATCCGTGATCAAACAAGATCATTTTGATAATCTTTGTCGTGATCCATGACGCGCCACTCCTTATATGCTACTCTCTTGAGAAACTAGAGCCGATGGATACTCCCGGGTGTGCTAGCAGATTCTAAGCTACTCATAAAATCAGTCCGTCTTTTTTGAAATCTTCCTAAAATTTAATCGCCACGCCGTCGCTGTTCTCAAAAAGTCATAACTCTCAACTACTCATCCAATTCTGTCTCTGACTTTTCCTCAAAGGTGGTTCAATCCTATGAACTTGGCGTGGACTTGGTGACGCCGATATTGAGCAGTTCTCAGCGACATTCGATCGATTCGCGAAGCTTCGACAAAGTCACGCACGAGGATGGGCTTGCGCACGGTCCGGGTCGCACGTGTGATGCGCATGGTGATGTCGGACGACGATCACATTGCTTGCGAGCGTGCCACTTTACCACGTCTACCTATATACACTCATTCGAGTAATTCAGAGCCTGCGGAAAATCGGGCGCGTCGCACTCGGTCACGTGTAACCTCGCATGAATTATTATTATCATTGGACGTCGATATATTGCGAGCCTATTCCTTTCGGTGGATGAGCCTCGTTGACGGAGCTGTTGTTGCGCTTGACAAAGACATCAACGCGGATGAGCGTTCCGCAGCTAAGGAAAAACCCTCGTTTTTTGGGAGAGGCAGTGTTTGTTCAATAACTGATTTCTTGACACTCTCTGTATAACCTGGCGTGTTCTAATGCGACTGATTGGAAAGCTCGAAATATGTCTATGATGAATATAGGATCATAGGAAAAAAACACTTTCCCCGATATTCATGCAAACATGAATTTTGTTCACAATATTTGGCCTATTTTACCAGACTTGCACGATTTCCTTCAATATTACAGAGACCATAAATTTTTCTCAAGCAGGAAATTGCTTGACGCAATGACGAAGGGTTGGAAGTGGAGAGTCTCGGGAATTTAGAATATATCTTGCTCACGACATGTCATTCTAAGATTTCAATAAAGTGACAGGAAATGTATAATCGGTGCTCACTCGAGAAATGAATTTAGATGTCGGAAGTTGCTGAAAAATCTGTTAGAAGGAAAAAATATTGACTATAGTAGAATACATTCTAAACCTCTTTGTTTATAGTTCTCTAAATATTGTGGTTTTGAGGCGATGATTGTTTTGAATTTTTCTTTTTTGTACCAGGCGAGTAGACGCGTGTTCATCTCAATAACGAATCATCAGACCTGATAAACATCCAGATTATGATTTTTAAATCAATTGGCATTTCACAGAAGCTTATACCCAAAATGCTGAATATCCTACATAAGAATCCAGCATGAAAAAATGCATTCAATACAATATCATAGACAAAAAAACTTGGAGTGCGAAAAACCACTTGCATCAAGAGAAAACAGAGATTCTTGGAATCGTCTAGAGACTGGTTGATAATTAGAAAGAGGTCGAGCAAGCTTATTTACTCGCAAAGTAAACATACACAGATATCACGAATTTACTTATCACGCAATAAGAAATTTAATTAACTAGAATTAAGCGTATGTTCAGTGTTACATCAACAATAAGACGGTAGAGTTGAGATAGGTAATGTGAATAGCATGCATAATTTAAAAATGATCACTCGAGACGGAATGACTCAGTCACGTGATGGATTCATGCAAATATTATTCGCATTTGACGAAGCTTTGGAGCAATTAGAGTAAATAATTGAGGTGACTGATGGGCAACGAATGAACACGTACTCAGATGTCGCGAAAATAAAAGTCATCATACTGCTGTAATCAAATTTGTATTATTCACTGATTACCGAGTGAGTCATTCTCCGTAAAGCGATCTTGCTCATACCCAGTCCCGTTATTATGGCTTTTTGGACACCGTTTCATCGCATTTAATTAACGCAATTGGTAGCCTCGTCATCAACAACTCGTGCGATTGTATCTAGACTTTCTCTCATTTATGCGTCAAAGAGCAGCCCCCCGACTCTTCATGCGTATCCAAAAAAATTTGAATGCGCAGAGCTTGACACACCAGAAACTGTCACCAACCTCGCCTCTGCGACTATAGTTTTATGTCGACGCAACTATACTCGCGACAGAATAACAATTTTTGTTCAAAAAGGAAGAAATCGAGAAAGAGTTTACTGTGGCGATTACAACTCTCTGTACCCATAGATGTGAGTATTTAGAGCCGTTGTGTTGCACTCCAGCAGTCCAGCTGAGGAACGAAAGTTGCGTTCACAGAACAACTTCATTTCTTGACACGACAGATAAACACCATAGCACCGCGTATAATTGCATACCAAGATCGTTGATTTAACCATAGAACGCGATTGGTCATCACAGTGCTGAATTTAGAGTGGCAGACGAATTACACGAATGGATGCTGAAGTGCTCGGTGAAAGTGATCCATCGTCTCCTCTCCAGTCGATCCCCAACCGTATAAATTCGTATATTGGCGAGAGGACTGTGAGGCGCCAAAATAAATGAAAATTAGTGGGCGACAGATCGGCACGAGCACGCCTCGTCAAATAATCGTCAATCCATACGCGATTGCTATTTCTGGATCGAGGCTAGATACGCAAACGTCTCTCGTCTTCTGCGCGAGCCTCTCATTTTCGCATCTCTCGCGCGGGGAGATGGAGTATATTTGCCGAGCGCAGGCAAAGATAATGACCGGAGCGTGACGTCGTCGGAGATCGCAGCGTCAGAGCGCTTTTGCGTCGTATCGTCCTTCGGGATTTTCTGTTTTTCTTAGACGGGCGTAGTGCGCCGAAGCGGCGGACCTTGCGCAGGTGCTGGGCCACTTAATAAGTCATTAATTCAGGCAAGGTATGTACACACGGTCGTTGTGATCGACAGCATATACACGGGGCTCTCACATGGAATTATCCGTTACGTTTTTCACGGATCGGTGTCACGCGATTGAGTGAGCGCAAGGCTTGTAATAATGATGATGCCTTATGCTCGTGCATAGGTCTCCTCCGACCCGTGGCATATGAGCTTGCGAAATTGTGGGCTCTTGGAGAACTTGTTGCGATATGGACTGTGCGAAAATTGCTTAACCAGGTCTCGGCGACGAGAGCACAAAGAGTCGCTAATCACTGACTGTAAGAGAATTTCCTTTCACTATTTTCAGATATATACTTGTTGGAAACATGCTCATCTTTATCAAGTTATCCCAACACGTTTGCTTTATCTATAGAAAATGAAAGATTCTCTTTCGACTTGCCAAAACGTGCAAGTCTATATTTTTCCGTCCCTAACAGCCAATTTGAATCGCATAAACTGCTCATGCACTTTTCTGAAAATATTCATTGACTTCTACGAGTCCCATAGGTGAAATTTGGAACGAAGCAAGCGCAAGCTCGTTTTTCATCATCAGAATTGAACCGATATATCCTACAGTCCAGATAGGAATATTCGGATGAACAAGAGAGAGATGTGCGAATGTCAAAAGGTTCAAATAAGACATTTTCCTCTAACACAGGTGATTCTATCAAAACTGCACTTTCCGGGCCAAAACAAGAGCGATGGAGAGAAGATCGGACTTTCATTTTTCACAGGAGCTCTTGACAACGACCACGGCTCTTTTCCAGACATCTCGACGTAAATTTCATCGACTGTTATATTGAGCTCGGCGAGAATTCAGAAACTCTAAAATTTTGCAAGATTTTGCTTCTATTCTGGGAGCCACGATACCAATAGTTTTCTCATTTTCCAAGTCCAAGACACTCGTTTATGACAAAATGCATCGAGAAATGTTTGTTGTGGCTAGGGCCAAATTGGGCTTTGACTATTGGTCCACGACACCGTGCCGTGCCTAAGATTCCAACCTTGAGTATTTTGAAGTAAGAGTGAAATTGGATCAAAGTGGTTATGAAGCCTAAAAAAATTCTATGAGGTGTGATTTGAACAACGGTTTTGAAGAAGAACGAAACTCGAAGACAGAAGCTCTACTGCAGCTCAACATCCATGAAGATACCTTAGATCCCACCTTCAGTCATCAAATCACTACTCCACGATCTGATAAAGTTAAAATCCATTCTCTGTTTGGATTAATTTTTTTTTTCTTTTTTTGATAGTATTGTGTGCCTAATATGTGTAATTTACGTTGTGCACATGCCACGATACTGACATTTAGGAAATTTGTGATATTGAAGATCTAGCGAGAAGGGACCTTCTTTGTTTAAAACTATTGTGCCATATACTTTATAACGTGATGTATCATGCGCGATGGCTAAGCTCAGCGTGATTCACAATTTTCCATATGTATTGGCTTTGAACAGGCAATCTGTATTTTCAAGAGAACCGACCGCAAAATTCGTAAATAAGTCAGTGAACTTCATACGCGTATTGAATTTTTTGGGATACCCAAACACTCGCTGGAATTTCGTCGGGATTTCCCGAAGCCATTCATGAAGAAATCATCGCAAAACGGCAAAACAATTCTTCATGCAACTTGTATTGAGTCCCAAACCGCATGAATATACATGAGTCCAGCCAGGAAGTAAGGTATGATGGGTCAAATAATGCAGACTCCGAGTAGCAGAATTAAAAAGGTGAGTATGCGCAATGTTTTCAATTCTGTAATCCCTGACACAAGTAAGCCTCAAGCGTATCGGCCTTTTTTAATTTTTGTTGCGTTGGAATATGAAAAATCACGCATTGTAATGTAGCGAAATTAAAACTTGTACGGACCAGTCCGAAACCAATTTGCCGTATTCAAGAAGAAAAAGTCGTTTTCTTTTTACGACTTTTGATCTCAACACTTTGACATAATTCTTCAAACTGCGTAGAATCTGCACAAAAACAGTTCAATTTAGCCCTTCTCACTGTATTTTAGCTCTGTATATTCGGTATCTGAATCTCCTTGCCATCCATTTGTCATAGTTGAAAATTTCACTTTTGGTTCATTTCATCAGCAAAATTCTAAGACTCGTTATCCGATCGAAACTCCATTAGCGAAGTTTCAAAAGCCAAGGTTTGACTTGTTTTTGGTTATAGATTTTTTCTAAAAAACTAGTCCAGGGGGATAAAATTGAGGACATTCACCTCAGTCATCTCAATCGAGCGATCTCCAACTTAAGCTGACAAAATGAATACGTTGAAAATGTCGCATGCGTTACCGTAACGGCAAATCACGCATAAATACTTGGCTTCTATTGCTCTTGTTTATACTATGACTCACGCTTGTGCGAGAATTCAATTATTGCCTTCGCAGAAGAATATTTTGATCGTCGGGTGATGTCCGAGCTATTAACGCTGACAAAAGTCGGAAACCAGAGGTATTTTTTCAGGATTAATTTCAATTCTCAGAGGAGATTCGAGGCATGAAGTTCACCATAATCTGAATACGTAATGCGATTCGAGAAGAATCAGTTTCATAACCAAAGTTTCCTCCCATTTTGCACAAAGGTATTGAGGATGCAATACGATTTCACAAAATCTTGTCAAGACGTACTTCTTAAGACGATTTTCGTACAATTAGCTCATTTGGCAATTCACGCAACTGTTCAGTTGAGATGTAATTCAAATCTGAGCTATTTTAGAATCTTCCAATTAATTTGGTCGTAATTTAAGAACGACTACGGTATGTCTGACATTCTCAACACTTTTGAATTAATTTTCCTCAATCAGTAGTTTTCCAATTGCTTTGTACTTAATTACTCGGATAAGGTTGAAATTCAGCAAAGCGTTTCACCCACAGTTGAAAACGCTCTGAAAATGTTAAAGGCTGGAATACATAATCATAGAATAACATAAAAAATGTACTGTCGCCGATTAATCCGATATCTGAACCACTGTGACGGTGTAGATATTGGGTTTGGTATTCGACTTTAATATATGTCCTTCTTGACACTCGGTACGCTAATTAAAGCTCGCGCACAAGTAACACGAGGACGTTGTGAATGGTAAAATTTGGCTTCGTTGAAACGTAATAATTTCGTTTGAGACCGCTTCATCGACGAGGATTCGATCCCACGCGCATGTGAGAGGTTGCGCGCTAGAACCAACGACTTAGCCATCACGACTACAAACTCGCAGGCTTGCAGGCATCCAGTAACGCTCCTAAATATTCGTCTTGCGGAGTCATAGATCCAAACAGACCAAGCGAAGAATTGGTTGGGAAAATCAAAACCAAAATCGAGATATTGTACAAGCAGATCATTTATGAGTTTTATCCCGTGGCTCACAAATGAACTTGCGTGTTATATCATCACAACTACTTATATCCATTGGATCTTATATTGAATCGATCTGAATTGATATTTTCGGATTTCTCGATTAACACGATATAGTTGATACGATCGCAGAATTTTACAAGTGATTCAACAATTGATTACTATTTTTATTTCACATTCTTCAGCGAGTGGTCATTCAGAAAACGAGATTTAATCGAACAATGGTATTCTGACGCGAACAAATTCTTTGATGCTATAAAATTCGTACCGAAAATAAGAAGTCTTACGCACAGACAAATTTTCAATGAATTGTCGGAAGTTCTAGTGAAATATTCCATTTGGAGTGGGATTTAGATTCGGTTGGAGCCATGTCATAGTTCCATTCGAAGCTCGAAATTATTCTTATCGCGTTCAAGATAAGGCACTCGAAAATCATAATTAATTTGATTAGATGTGCACACTCTCAGCTGAGATGATGATAAAACATCTGGATTGACGTCAAAAAAAAAATCATAATCTCGTTTTCCAAAAAAATGCTCAACGTGCCTTGCAGGCAGGTTATGACAAGATTAATTGATAGAATTGTGGCTGGAGGAAAACGATCGTATAGTTGAGAGTCTCATAAATGTCGAGATTGTAAAGCAGAGTTGTTTATAAAAACTGCTCAATCAGTCGATAG
>JAPYYZ010002043.1:0-13870 GCA_030522705.1 Eretmocerus eremicus | reverse complement strand
GGATGTATGTGAGCCCCAACATTCACTTACGAAGGAACAGGAATCGCGCTATCCTCAGACACCCTAAAGTTTCACAGTTCGGTGGAAATGCCCATATAGCACTCGCAATGAGAAATTCATTGCTGCTGAGCTATGTCATGAGTTCGCCGAAATTGTGAACTTGAATAGAAGTTCATTAGGCCTTTATTATGGCAACTTACTATCACAGAAAGATATCACGGAATGAGAAAATATCGAGCCATGATCTTATCATAGGAGGATGGATATTCTCAGGTCTCGATTTTTATAAAAGGTCTGAACTGGAACAGCAGTGAATTTGCCTTTATGACAAGGATTGGTTGACATACATAAAGAATTAGAGTCTTGAGTTTTACAAAAAGCTCGAACTTGGACAGAAGTTGAATAAGCCGTGACGACGAAAATTTTTTAACGTACAGAAGACCTTTTTAAAGAAGGTCAGTGTCCACGTGATATCATCTGTAACAGTAGTATTGAGTTTTCCAAAAGTAATAAACTCGAAAAGAAATTGAATAGGCTTCTATAGAATTGTTGCCATAAAAGAGAGATGACCTTTTCAGAGAGGGTCAGTATCCACATGTCTGCCATATGAAAGTTGGAGCAAGAGTCAATAATGACCCAAAGGTAGTCGAGCTTGAAAAATTAAACTCAAAGACTGAGAAAAGAAATTCAAACATATTTTTTTGATGTTGTAATAGAGCTGAATGAGATGGATTGGAAGGAGAACCTACTACAATTCATGTTTTGTGCACTTCGACTTCCCAGCCAGTATTGATTGAAAACTTGAGTTTATGGGTGAGTATGTTATCAACATATTGGAACCGATGAAAGCTCAGCTCCCAGCAATCACCAAAATTTTGAGCAGCTTCACTTGTTAGGTGAAGACTGGAGTGAGTACAACCTCGAACAGGAGGATAAATTAGAGCAATTTATCCAAAATGATCAGATAGACATCTGATCATGTATAGACATACTCCAGTAACATTGGATTTTTTCCAGCATTTTTGTGTCAAAATTGATAAGAACATGAACGATGTGATAACCTCATCATGTTGTAAAATAGAACAAACCGAGGCCGGGGCGCGAATATCGCATTTTATCGCACTGGGCCGGCCCGAGAGAAGTTCGGATAGTCTAAGTTTGGAAATAATAACATTCACAGCGCATGAAAATGATACCTTAGGTTAGGGAGGGTAGATAGCTTGTTTGGTTCAAACTGTCATGGTGGCGCCATCTGCCGTTCTCGTCTCGCGACTTTGCGACGGTCGGTAATTGCAGTGGCGCCACCTACAATTCACCAGGTTTTTTTCAATATGGCCGCGCTGTACGGCCTCGCCTTAGTGACAAAGACAGGCTCCTCAAAACTCCTTCTCTTCGTGACGAGCATCCCTTCGCACTTGTGTTCAGCAAGTTCCAAGTGGTTCTCGGGGAACCATTGACCGATGCGATACAGATAATTGTTGCAACTATCGAATGAATTCATTTTCAGAGCTCTGCAAGCTTGCCCATGCGCAGGAAGACTCATTTCCCGCGTCAAAAAGTGCTTTTAAAATCATTTCTCATCGGAAAATACAGATTTTGAGCTTTGGAAGCCATGCAATCGAAAATCTGACCATTGATTCCAATTAAGCACTCAATTTTGCGTCGATGATGACTACTCTGATGTTTTCTACGCTGATTCTGAGGCACCCAAATATATTTGAACATTTTACTCCAAAATTTCCATATCATCCAAATAGGGAAATGTCGGCTCGATGAGGCACTATCTAGATGCCTCAAAAAAATCTGAAAAAAATTTTTTTCCTCAGTTTTTCGGCACCCGAAAACGATCTAGGGGGTTCCCGTAAGTCCTAGGCAAACTTGGGAAATAACGGGCACCCTAATATTCATAAATATACATGGCATCCTCAATGAGAGTGAACCACCCCTTCTGTCCAAAATTTGAGAGCACTTCCAGATGCGTGCTTTGGCTCAAATAGAACCTTGGTTCATCCCCTTTCGGGAAGGATTGGGACTTTTGGTTGACCCAACCTCGAATTTTCAGGGCGTAAGAGATAGTGGAATGCAAAATAAAATGTTTTGGTGATAATTTTCTCCCATTCCTGATGTGTTTTGAGCTAGGTTACAATAGTTCCATTGAAGTTTCGGCCAGCCAATCCAAGATTTCTGATAATTACATTATCTTGGCGCTTTGAGGCAGCGCGCAATGAGATGAAAACCATCCTTACCCACGATTCAATGTTTTCTCTTTGCACTCCACGTGAAAGTTACAATAGAGTAGAACGGACCACGGAGCTTCAATCTTGCCGCATAAACTTGTCGAATAACATGGTGAGACATCTCTCCTTTGATTTCATGTAGTTTCAAGTGATCCATTCTCTCCGCCGAGAGGAAGGTGAAATGTACAGCCAGTGTTTCAATCATGATTCACCTCCATCCATACCGTTTTTGAGCTGATTGACGATGGTTCTGGAGAAACTCCGGCCTTGTCATTCAAGGATCTCATGTGATCTCATGCTGTCCAGGATTTACAAGAGCGCATATTCTCACAAGATTCAACTATATCTTGCGATAGAGCTTCGACATGATGAAAGTCCCCAATATTACCGTACGAATTGGTCGGATATGATAATATCGAGGGTGGTCAATGACATCACGTCATGATGGCGTGGAGAGAGTACTCGCATCCATATCCTTGCCAGTGGGATACTAGTGGTGTTCTTGGGAAAATATCTGGGTTGAGGGAATTCTCTTATCCTCACCTCTCACGATCTGTCACCATATAGAAATTTCCCTGATGCTTTAGATCACTCAAGTCCCCATTGGCTTGACTCTATATGAATTCGGATAGATTTATGGCAATTCTCCATGCTTGGTATAGCAGTGGTAACGATGACCGCTCAGAGCCGCTGCATTATATGGAGGTCTCGATGATGGTTGATACATCCCCTCGTATGTGAGGTTATGCAGAGGAGCCTCATTTTCCATCGTCACATCATCCCCCGACGACCATCTTAAGAGAATCCTCAACTATGGACCGATTGGGGATCGGTCGGTTAGGATGACCGATTGGGGATCGGTAGGGGATGATTCGGGTTTTATTTAGACATGAATGAGATCAAACTGAACAGCCGTTCTTGTGATAAGAGTTCGATAGATGTGAACATTCTTAGTAGAGTCTTACTACATCTAATGTTCAGTCATAGACGAGTTCAATGTCTTCTTTACTCCTCAAATATCGCTTGATCAACATTCTCTTCTCTGGCAATACTACAAATGAATGAGATCCCTAAATCTCTGATACAGCTTGAGCATCATGGGACCTCTTCTTGAGTTCCCTGGCTACCTCATTATGATCATTCCTGCTGTAGAATGATATGTTGATCTTCTTGTCGACAAAATATTCCTTCGCACACGCGAATAGCGCTTGTGCTGTCAGAATGGCCTCTTCTGGTTCCGCTAGCAGACTTGCTCTCGCAGCTTCTCGTTTAACTATGGGTCCGATGACATCACAAGCGTTTTTAACATGAGCAGTAGCGTGACGATGCCATTCGGCTTCAACCCCGAAGTCTCGCACATGGTTTACGAGATTCATGGGCTGGTAACGGTTTCTGAAGTGTTGCTTAGCTCCATCGGTGGATTAGACGACCTCCTTCAAAATCCACGGTACTCTACTCATCAGCAGTGAGATTAGAACCGTTTGCACAGTATACACAGCAGCAGTATCATGTTTTAGCTATCTGATAATATCACAAGAATTTGATACTCGATTCCATGTTGACCCCGAAGTCAGCAACAACAGTGAACACAGTATATTGGTCAATATTGAGATGGAATCCTGGTGGTGCATTTTGTACTTCGAGAGAAAAATTTTCAGAAAAGTCGAATGTTACTAATACTTCCCCAATCTCGAGATTGCTGTTCCGCTCATCAAAATATTCAGATTGTTGTTGGAATATGAATGAATGGAGCTTTAAGATCTCAAGTCTCTCACCAAATTTGTCAACTTAATCGTCTGATGGAATGATGCTGGTTTGTAATGTAGATTCATCAGTAGAAGTTCATACAGCGCATGGAACGTCTGTTATATCAGCATTATCAAGAGAATCCATCAATTTCAATGATAACATCGCAGTCCCAGGACAGAGTCCACACTCATTGAGATAGGATGTTGGGCTCGGGTTGGGACAAACCATCATTTTGAGACAGTCTTCATAATTTTGGAGAACGATCTCTTCCTCCTCAGTCATCCCACCAATTTTGATAGCAGAGAATGATAATCCACAATTCTCATGTATAGTACAAACACGAGTGCAATGAGTACCTGAGTCTCCCATCAAGATACAATGTCTGAGTCGTAGTTTCCCGAAAGTGCTCAGACTGACGTGGTCATTGGGATTCTCCTCATTAAAAGTTACCCCTAGACTACGGAGGTCCATAAAGAGGAGCCATTTTGCACCAGGTCTCGTTCGCCGTTGATCTTGACAGAAACAGTGTCTTCCTTCCCCGCCATGATTCTGCTGTTCCGATCTGGGTCATGGGAGTCATTCATACTCCTCGCTATTGTGAGCGGCACTCTGTTTCTTCCATTTTCCGGAGGAAAAGCTAGAGTATCGCGAGTTTTTCCAATTCTTCGCTCTCTTTCGCCATATGCCAAGTCGCTCCGAACTCACGAGGAATCTTCCCGATACTCCACGACGGAAGGGCTATCGTTAAAATGGTCAGTCGAAGAGGGTCGTTCCGGGACGATAATGAATATCTATTCTCCAATTCAAGGAGTAAAGATTCTAGCTCGTCCACTCTACTTGTCTCGGTCACATCCTCATCAAATTCTGGGGGACTGGTATCTGAAAGTTACTCACGTATAGCGTCTTCACGACTTCGCTAGGTATATCATCACTCTTCCAACAGTTGGAATATATCATCAAATTTGCCGGGAACTCGGGAAATTCTTCTGGGAATGACTTACTCATTTTTCGATGGTTTTTTTAACGGTGGCTATTGTCACCCGGCTTCGAATAGAGGTTACAATACTCATCCACGCGGATTCTTTGAGGCGCCTTCCCGATGTACTGCACCTCCTTCCGAGAACGAGAACTCATCATTGCTGAATAGGACGACACATTGAAGTTTTTTCGGTTATGGATGACTAGGATACTTCCCACTGCAAATCCTTCAAAGCTGTGAAGTCAAATACATGCCAAACAATCTCAAGATTTGGGGATGAGACATTTGGGAGATCATACGAGATGCTGTTACTACTTACTCTCGACCGATGATAATCAGCTCCGCCACAGAATCTGTCAAGGTATCAGTAAACTTTGCCATAGCACTATTTACAATCGTTCTATCAGACTGGAGTTGTTGAGAGTGAAATACACGTAGAAATTGCTTAAGATTGGTCCATCTCCCTCTATTACTGAATTGTTCCAATGATTGATTGAAAAATACCGATTTTTCCCTAGGATTCTGTGTGTTGGCTTTGGATGAGTCAAGGATCATTGAATCATTGACTCATTGGATGAATCAGCTTGATCAATCTTTTTTGGTGACTGATGTCCGAAAATTCACTCCTTCTTCCTTGGAGTCCTCCCAGTTCCGCGGATTCTCGTGACTAGGAGATCCCTCATGAGGTCTATGGAACTGAAGACTCACATGATGTCTGCATATCTTGTAAAGATGAGGGAATATCTAGCTGAAGACACGGATGACCTTCTCCACATCTCTTTGGCTCTGTAATGGTTGAGTCCCTAAATCTCCGGAATGTACTGAGAATGAGCGTTCGTCCTCTACGGCTATCCCGAAGGCTATCCTCTTTTTGATTAGTCTATATGGGAAATAGTGTATCAAAAGCAAATACACTAGAACCTGTGAAGGTGAGAGTTCCGTAAACGCGACAACTCAAAATACTCATAAAAATTCATGGAGTATTGAAAGGACTCCTCCGGCATTGATTTCTCGAATAGAATGTACACTCCACCGTCGAGCCCTGGAGATATTCGCGATAAGATCGACATTGAATCAAATGGGGTTAGTTGGTTTTGAAGCTCCGCGACTCAATGAACATAACAGAACAACTTAACATGTGCATGGAAAATAATCGAAATTGAGGCCCGGATTCCCAGAAATACGATCCGTTGAGGAATTCGAAAGTTCACTGTCTACTATTTTTACAGTATTGATTAGAGTCTCAAAATATGACACCCCGAGACCACACCAAGTTACAAACGCAAGTCAACCGCGAGACGTCCGAGGTTAAGAATTCGTGAATACGAGCTGCAGGGGTCACGATGTGTCAATCATCGTTATAGAATTACTCATGATTTTTGAGACGACACCTCTCCAAGTTCGACACTTCCCGCAGGGCTTGAACGTATACTAATTGATCTATGTGAGCTCGTCACCTCCCTAAATTGGACGAATTTGATGGAAACCGAGTTGTCCAACTTACACAGGTTCTACTGTATTGAGACTCAATTCATCCAATCCCGCGTGTACAATGACAATCGAAGAAGATACAGATCCAGATTCAGTAACCTGATTGATACCTAGGGAAGTTCTTCTGTATTTGACTCGTTCTGCAATGACCAGGAACGAGTTGATGTTCCACGGACTACAGGTATATACACTTCTGATTGAGTTTGTTTGATCCAGATGTTTTCCTTCTTGAATTATTGCTGGTCCATCATGGTCTGATTCTCGATTCCGCCGATTCTCGCTAGCCATTAGATCAATAACTCAGATCCAGGATCATTCCATAGCACAGAATTGACCTCAATCCTGAACTTAAGATTTTCATCCATGAAGAAGAGGCTATTTGAGAAGATCATTGGGTTGCGATGGAACATGGGACTGTGTCTCGGAAGATCTGAGACCCTAAGCGAATTGATCCTTGATCTGAATCATCCTTGGATGAATGAATGATTGACTCCATCTATTTATGTAACAGCTGTTCAGCATTGGACTGCTGATATACAATTCTCAGGTGCATCCTAGGCAGAGGGAGCATTATGATGGTTCGTGATTGAGCGAGTTCAGTGCTCCATTTCCTGCAATCAACAGAAATTTAAGGGATGCAAAGAAAATTCAGGCCATGTCACGGTACCTGTACTGTGAGTATCGATTATGGTAGGTGGAACTCTAGATCAGAGTCTTTCCTTTTCGCTCACCAATCCCTTCCATGTGAACTTTTCTTTGAGAGCATCACGTATTGTGGGATATAATTGTCTTGGTAACAACTGCTCATGAGCTGATTCCGTTGAAGCATCTGGAAATGTATTTCCAATTCCAAAATATCTGAAGACCTCGTTCATAACCGACGATACAATGGAATATTCTCACCTGCGTACTGTTTCTCGCCTGTCAAGCACTTGGCATCCGTAGTATCATCATATAGTCTCTGAAAGCAGCTCCGGACGTGTTCAGCCCTTGTTGATCGTGGAGCCACCCAACTTTCCCTTACGCTCTGATCAGCGTCACAACAGAATTACGGATATTGAAAGTGCTTGAGGAAACCTGACACACACGTCGTCATTCATCCTACGTTTGACTCATGACCAAACAGCCGTTATCAAATGAAAAGATCGAGCAAGGAATATTCATTATGGATCTCACCCAGGTCACTATTCCTGAGTTGAGGTTGAGTAAACCTTCCTCAGGTCCCGTGATTTTGCTACAAATGTGGGAGGCTAATATTCAGGCCTATGAGATCTGTGCATAGCGCATTTTCGCGTCTCCATCTCTTTGCGTTCGTAATATATGTAGGACATATCGCGCTGTCTCGTAGTTTCTCTTGCTGTCCTTAGAGAATAGAAGTGCGCATGCGAGTACATGAGCTTCGAATCACGTTTTGTAGAAATTCGCGCGGCTTGCGCTCAAGCATACAGGGCATTTTGCCGCAACAAAGTCGAATCCACATCTTCAATTTCAAGTGTTATTTCACGTACTTGAGTATATCAGTTCGTTCCACTGTTTTTCAAACAGGTATGTATAGTTGTAACAGATGGCTCTCAAACATACACATACTATCAGTGCCTAGATACGGGTCACTGTGGTGCCAAGATGCGTTACGCTCGACGACACAATGACGAGGCAAACGACGAGTTGCAGGTCGTACGTAAGCGAAATGTGGGTTCGGGTCCCACCATATATACATTTCTGATCCCCATTTGAGTTAAAATCTCGCATTCAGGTTTAACCAAGTGATCAAACTTGTGATTTTAGGAATGTATGATAAGAATTTCGCGCTGCTACGCAAGTCAATGAGATACGTCGAGAATATATCATTGTTCATGTATGCTTGCATCTCGTCCAGCGACTGAGGGGACCGCGAAACATTATCATTAGTTCTGTTCATCTTGTACGCATTTCGGAATCTTCGGAGTAAGGTCCAGAGGCACTGACATGCATGCATCAACGCGTTGACTTCCGCACGTGAACAAGTGCACGGGCTGAATGGCGGATTGAGCTCGCGTATCAAAAGTTGAGCGGGACAGCAAGGATATGCTTCCCTGTCCAACTCAATGGAGCTCAGCCTGCAAACAGGTGTCAATTGTGCGTTGCAGTCGATTGCGGTTCTTAGAATATTGTTCCGCTACGTGGGCGATAATATTCTTCTTGCAAGTTATCTTCACGTTGACGGAATCGACACCATATTAAGCTAGTTTCAAATGAGTTGCACCATTCGATGGCAATTTTGAACATCAGAAATCAATCGAGTCTGTACATCAGGACTGTCAAATAATTTTTGCAATAAAATCGTAAGCACAGTCAAGGCAGGGACGAAGACTTCAAATCCAAATCTTTATTCGATACCATATGCAAACTCTCGCAGGTAACGCGTATCACAGTTATGAAATCCAGTTGAATTCAAATTATGAGGGCCGCAATGTGACGTCTATGCTAGTCATCGAAGCGTCGCTTTTACGTTACGAGGGGTAGAAGGACGATTTGCAGGCGGATAAGTGACAAATGTGAAGAATCTACGGATGAACGTCGGGGTTAACGGTTCCTTGAGATAACAGGGAATCTCTCAGAACCTCAGGTGGACAAAGAAGTACCGAGTTGGATGAAAATCAGTGTCACTGACAAATATATCCAGCTGCGATGCGCTAATGAATTCAACCAAAACCGGTCGTGACTTCATGTATTCTCTCCACTTCTCTAAGCGATGCCGTTGGTCATAACCGCAGCAACAGCGATTGACTGTCGGTGAAGGAGACGATCGAGAAAGTTCGAGCCATCTTTTTGACACGTCTTAAAAGGCGAGAAACCGGGAATACTGTGGAAAAGGAGATAATCAAGTCAACCATGAATGCATATTTCAAAGGCGGCGAAATTGAGTTGGTGAATAGGAGTTCTGGCGATGTAACGAGATCGGTGGGAATTGACACGTGCATGAATACACTCCTACGGAAAGCCGATCATAATTCCGAATTCTGCTCATGAATAGCAATTCTGAAGATGGAAACTGTGTTGCATTTGACAATTCCGGAGTACCAGGAAAGCGTGATCTCGTGATCAGGTGTTCGGAGTGATGGCGATTATTTTCGGATTTGTTAAGGGAATGAAGTCACTACGAGCATACAGGTAATTGATGAATCGATGAGATAGAATCATCACGTACACGCCGCCACAATGAGATGGTCAGAGCTCTCGCGACGAATCATTTCGGGGAGTATTTTGACAGAGATTTTCGCAGAGAAGGCACAAATTTAGCTTTCTGTCGGTCAAAACACGATCTTTGTATGAAACAGATGGTCAGTTGATTGACAAGTGCAGACATAACGTTGTGGTATATTGTTTAGGATGACATTTTCAAAAGTTGTATATGGTACCTCGATGTTAGTGAATTACATCTGTCACGACTCTAACAATTCATCCAAACCTGTACTCGAGTTTGGGGGAACTGTCATGAACATCAGTCATTTCCATGGATGGTGACAAACATAGAAACAAATTCTAGTCATTCAGTATAAAGCTCTGCGGAAGATGAAATCAAAATTCCACTCAAGTTTGTATCTCTTTTTTAGAGAAGAAGGCTCCCAAGTTCGAACATTGGGAGAAGTTTTTTTCAAATGATAGAATCTGACTTATTTGCCATGAAATTGCAAGTGGCAATGGCCAGTGTAATTGCATATCGTTGATACGATTCAACGGGAGATTCATTACAAAAATCAGGTGGAGAATGCTGACAAATGATTTGTCTCAAAATTCATAACTATCTTCCAGAGTATGAAGATGTTCACACTCACATTTGGAAATAGTTCAACTCCCTTACCAGTACATATTCATCCGCATAACCTCGTCGATAATGATGCTAGTAAAACGTAAGATTTACACAAGTTTATGTTCACGGGATCAGTTTCCTTGATAGGATCAGAGGGAGTCTGTAGCTCCAACTATTGAAGAATTCAGGGCATTCCAACGTAAATAATTCGCCACGAGGTTGCAAATGTCACCAGATTTGTCGGGCCGTCCATTCTCATCACGAATCCAAGAAGAAACAGATTCGAGAATCCGTGTCATATTCTTTCTTTGGGTTGTATGTAGTTAAGAATTCCTGACGTTATGTCTGAGTCATTCCATATGTGCAAATGGATATTGATTCTGAATTGTTTGACATCAGTGTACATGATAGGGCCCGGAGCTCGGAATTTGATTTTTCTGTTTATAATTCTATGCGAAGATTTTTCTACTTTTCTTGCTTCCAAGCTCCATTCGGGCAATGGAAAGTCAAAGTGGAGAGATTCATTTTGGTAGAACCCGGTTCTTCAAACACAGCCCGATGGTCGGGCCTGAGATTCCATGAGTTTTTTGTAAGATTTCCTTCCATCAATGCACACGTTCATCTCCAAGGAATTGGGGGAACTATGCAACATCCAAAAATCTCAGGTATTTTTGAAATTTTGAAGTTCAATTTTCAGAGCCACTTCCGGCCTGTGACCAACCAGCCGTATGAGTAGTATCATGCACGTTTGAATATGGTGGTTGGGATCAACAATAACTGGAATGGATTTCATGGGAAAGCGTGTCAATTGACCAATATATAATGATTAGCTTCACGCAATATACTTGAAAACTCGCGCTCAACTATACATGTGGAATAACCCAAATATTTGCCCATTCTTGGCCGCTCTCCCATCGACGCACTCACACGAATTCATCATCACGCACATCCCGTTTTGCCGAAGTGGATGATGCGTGCAATTATCCCACTCGAGCATGGAAATCGCGCGCTTACGTCACCGCACCTCGCGAGCCGCCAAATTTCACCCAAGTAGGGACGTCGAGAGCCAAGAGGAATATCTGTGGCAGCGATAGCCGTCTGCGAGCTGTGATTCATGACCACTGGAGATACTTAAGAAAGAGTTCCCGTGTTTTTCAGATCGCCAGAACAGCCAGCTCTGGTCCTCGACGCCGACCCAGCGGGAATCATTGAGTGAGTGCGATCTCAATTCCCTGGCTTGCATCCCTGCGATGGAAGATCGGGGATTTGGGGGGAATATCGTCAGCTGAGAGCCAGCTTGCTGCTTGACACGGTAACTGAATTTGAGCTGGCTTAGGAATTCCGCGCTTTTGCGATCGGGCAGTTTTCCTCGTCCCAGGCCTGCCACGCAGTCGAAGTTTCGGTTGTCTCATACCCAGCTTTGGGGCGCAGGCTTACGGCCGGCCGACACTACCAGAGTGGTCTGGGGCACGTCGCATATTGTGGCAAAAACAGTAATTTTGGGCAAAAATCGTCGCAGCGCAAGTAATCGAGCTAGCGGTATGATTTGAAATAGATTCCTTTCGTCTTTTCCAGCTCTACACGATGCACCTGCGAGAATCTCAATAAGAGCAGTTTCTTGCCTGCGGGTGCGCAGTAATCATCGACAAAATTTCGCCCTGGATGAGCTCCTCAGATTTTCTAGTGGCAATTCTCGATCCTCTATCTGGTCGCAAATAATAGACAATGATGCCTGGAGTGTGTTCCAAAAATTTCGGAGTTGACACGAGCGCATTTTCATTTAAAAAATCCACCTGTGTCGATGAACTCGTCATTTCCAGTCAATTTCGCCCAAATCTGACTCAAAGATTCTTCCTCAAAATCGATCTCGGCGACCTTAGCGGCCATCCACGAACCTCTATCCGATCGCAAATGAAAGATGTTTCATGACAGGAGATATGACAACTGATTCCGAGGTGGCACAAGGACGAATTCATAACTCGATCCGAATAAGATCGCTTGATTCCTGAATTTTCCTCCATTCATATATCCACATCCTCGGCGGCTACCCCCGAACTTTCACCTGGTCACAAATGATAGATAAGATCACCAAGAGGACATAAAAATTATCTTCATGATGGCACTAGTTGCTCAGACGAGCCTCTACTACCCGGTCTGTGTGATGGACCTCTGATTTTGCTCGAATCTGGCTTGTAACTATGCTTCGACATCGCTCCAACCAGAATTCTCACAAATACATCGTGTAGAGCTGAGGAAGACGGAGAGAATCCATTTTGAATCGTACCGGCAGCTCAAATACTCGCGCGGCGTCGATTTTTGCCCGAAATTACTGTTTTCGCCTCATGTGCGTCGGGCCGAAACGAATTCCTTGTAGGCAATAAGATCATGCGGTCGCGAGTTATGCGTAATTCACTTCGGATCTGTTATTCCATAAGTTGCAGCAGTCAGCTGCAATCCAAGCCATTTACGCACATCGAGTGAGTGATGTGCATTATGCTAGCGTGATATTCGTGTAGGATGCTTTAATCGGCATTTTTGTATGCTTATATGTCAACAGTTAGGAGGCTATCCCTTTGCAATATCCATGCGATGAATTCAAGTATATTGTGAACAATTTTTGGAGAAAACTTCAACCGACTGGTTGAAGTTTTTACTCCAACTCCTGGCTGGAGAAAGAATTCAACCATCTGGTTGAATTTGTATTCAACCACTTGGTTGAATCATTTATTCAAACAGTGGTTGAATGTTTTGCTGAAAGTCAAGAAATTTCTCACAGTGTAGGACATCAGTCCGAGGGCTACCTACATCCCAAGGAGTCATCCAAACTGGCATTGGAAGATTCAACCACCTGGTTGAACTTTCTATTCAACCAGTGATTGAATTTTTGGTTGGAAGTCAACCAACTCATTACAGTGTAGGCTGATGGGCCACTTTCACGGAAATCCCAGCGATTGAGATCAATAAATTCTTCTGGATTCCTATGTACACGCTCCGGCGTGGTCTGATCGTCAAAAGTTATCAAAATTGAGCAATAACAATCGAGTCATTATGTTCGACTTTGGATGCCGCAATTCAGAATTCGCGCGCGTTCGCGCCATATCGTGCGCTCAAGGTGCGCGATCCGCGCAGCCGCGTTAGCCGTCTTCTACGGCCAGTGTCAGTATTTGTCCGCCACTCGTCCGTCCCACCTTGCTTCTACCACGAGCGAGAATAAAATCAAGTGTTGTTGCTAAAATTGGAGTTTGGCATCGAAAATTTTCTCATCCTGGCTTACATATCCCAAACATTTGGTCCTTCGAGCCGGATTTCACGCCAGTGAAGTGAACGAAAGTAAATGCAAATAGATTTGCAAATCAATGTGCGTGCGCGAGATATTTGCATGGCATAATGGCGGCATAAACGGGACGAGCGGCAACTCTCCCTCGAGGACCCGGGGCTCTACCGTGATCATTTTCAGCATCTGAGGGAACAGACCAACGGTGGCACCTGCACATCGTGAGTCGTTCGAAGCTGTTCAACCTTAATCTCACATGAAAGCGTCGAGATTGGAATAGGTTCGACCTTGTGACTATCCCCTGGACTTGCTGAGCTGTTGATTCGGAGCAACGTGATCTCGATAACCAC
>JAPYYZ010002042.1:0-13872 GCA_030522705.1 Eretmocerus eremicus | reverse complement strand
AAACAAGATCAGTTTATGGAATACTTCATGTTGAGATCGAAAACTGCTCCTTCAAAACGAAGTACAAGTCGCTTGTCACCTTACCTCGATGATTATGGGGACCAGATTCGCAGCTCTGGGCGGATCAGGGGCTCTGTAAATCTCACTCGCTGCCCAACGATACCGTTCTCTTCACCTGCCGGCCTCGCCCTTGCTAAAAAGTCGAAAATGATGTCCGAAGTTATACAACAAGAAAGGCTAGACAGGATAGAGCGGCACACCTATGCGCCAGCGTTGTGTTCCGTCAACGCTAAACCCAAGTGGTTTTCAAAAACTCATGATTACGAGAAGTGGAACGTGACTTACAAGCCCTCAAAGAGCGAAGAACCACACTATCACCATTACAAGTTTGGAAATCACACGAAAAAGCCTGGTAAGTCTCGCAAAGATTAGCAGCCTTCTCATTGTGATCAGATGCGTTGGCAGCGCGTCACTTTTTTATCAATCCCTAGACTTTCATCCTGCAAACGTTCTTTAATAACTATTTTCATGCACCGAAGAGTCAGAAAACTTTTAGGATGTGAACCCTTACAAAAATTTTCAATTGAATCAATAGAAACTTGAATCCTGAATTGACTAAACGTGAGCCTCTGATGAAGATATCCATACTAGATTGTGGTATGCTGCTTTTTCAGTCGGAGTACTTCAAGTAGTTCATCATACTTTCAATTTCTTCGCTGTCTCATTAGCGCTAGAGTTACAGATCTTCATAGATCCATAATAGCTCGAGAAATACCTATTAAAAAACATAATTGGGGCTGAACCCTCGTGCGAACGTATCTACAGATGGTAGTGCAAGCCAATATGGTGGAATCTTAAATCAGTTGTACACCAAATACATAGCACAATGTCCGCATTTCAAATCGGAAGTTCAGCCCAAATAGTATTCTGAATTTCCAGGTGCCGTAACTAATATGGCGCCTCGGTGATACGCAATCTATTATACCATATTTTTCCCCATAAAAGCTGTAACTCTTATTGAATGGAATAGAGTCTTGCAGTATTCAAAATTGAACACAATTTTCTTACCCTCTACATAAACTTGATTCTGAAAGCCCGAATATTTGTGCAACCTTCGTAAACAGTCGATTCGGTTTGTTTGAGTAATAGAAGTGCAATATATGAGAAATTCGACATCATTCTTCTTCTTTCTTGCATGAAATTGTGAGCTCTCGGAATAATGAAGATCGGGCCCGCCAAGAACTCGTTTTCATACTTGTGTTAGTAGAGGGCCTCTGTAAGATCAAAGCAAATTAGTTCCAGAATCTGAATTTGATATCATTACAGATATTGACCTTTGCATGGTTTTAGCCGCAACTCCAAATCCAATAAGAGATTTGAAGTTTTGACGGTTCAACGAAAAAATCGTAGATAGTTGATTCTAAACGTCCTCGCTCTTCAAGCTCATATTCGTGTAACGAGGGCACAACGCAGTCTCTTCGCCCCTCGTGGGATGCTGCCCACAAATGCTAGTGAATAAAAATGGCTGAGAATGACTCGAGCCTCGTGGTCAATTACTCCGTCAACGTCTGGTCTCGCGCCCACTAACGGAGTCTCTCTAATTTCCAGCTCTGGACCTTCGATCTCAGCTGCTGTTGGTCGCGTGCAAGCCCATCTACGTGCGAATGACTCGGCAGACCGACGAGGAGCTGGCCCACCTGATGGAGGAGCCGTCGCGCTACAAGACGCCGGAGCGCGAGATACCGCGCGTCGCGCTGAGGCGCTCGCCCTCGGTGGAGGCCCTGTCCGAGCCGTGCGGCGAGCCCCAGCCCATCGTGATCGAGCTCGACGACGACGAGCCCTCGCCCGCCGACTGCATCCACACGGCGCCGACGCCGCCTCCGCCGCCCGTCCGCGCGGCCACGACCATCTACCGGCACTCGCTGCCGCCGCTGCCCACGACGAGCCTGCCCAGCCCGAGCAGCTCCGTCGTGGCGCTGAGCGGCAGGCGCGGCCTCTGCGGGCCGCGCAGCAAGAAGCGCGCCCGGCACTCGGAGCCGCCGGTCGTGCTGGTCGACCTGTGCTCCTCGGACGAGGACGACGCGCTCGAGCAGCAGCCCGACTCGCGCAGCGGCGCCGAGCTGCTGCCGGGCCGCGAGAGCGAGCCCTCGCCCACGGAGCTGCGCGTGCTCGAGCAGCCGAGCTTCGTGCGCGCCAGCCACGGCATGCAGCTCACGCCGAGCAAGCTGTGCGCCAAGCCGTGCGTGCACCCGGCCGACTCCACCAGCGGCTGGATCGCGCCGATCGCCCGCAGGCCCGTCGGCCTCTTCAAGCAGGCCGCCGCCTACTTCAGGACGGGGCCCTGAGGCGCGCCCGCCGCCCGCCGCCTCGCTTGCGAGCGAGCGAGTGTCGGGCTGTGTCGGCGGAGCCGCTCGTCGCGACCGAAGCTCCGCGGCTCGACCAGGCTCGTGAACAGTGCGGCGTGCTGGTGTGAATGTGATTCGCCCCGCGGAGTGTCTCGGGCGCGCTGACGCGCGTGGTTCGACGTGGACGACTGCTTCCAACACGACTGGTTCATCGTTAGCAATAGACTCTTTCAGTCTGATTCTTGGTAGTGAGAAACGTTGATGTATGCCAAGCCGATGAACTGTACTTCCCTTTTCTTTCTCCATGGCCGCCATGCACACGACTTTGCTCTCCTGTGTCGACTGTAATGACCTTTGTATCTAGTGTGATTCAGGCGATAAGAATGTGAGTGAATAGATACGTACACGAGACTCTGGATGAAGAAGAAGATACGGAGGGTTTTGATTAGTTCTCGTTGCATCAAGTCCGTCGGGTTCATTCATGATTGCCGCGCAATATTACTTAGGAGTCGTTGGAGTTTAACAAGACATGAGCTGTTTTATTCGTAAGAGTGATTATTGGTACGTTAAATATGAACACTGTATTGAAACCGATTGGAGTAGGGTTTCATGACACTTGAGACCTTGTTTTTAATCCTTCGAAGCATTAATTGAGTGAATATTGTGAATGGAATGATTTCGACATGTACGATACGTTGTAAATCCGAGGCGCATGTCACCGCGAGGTGTGTTTGTGTAATTTCAGAGGTATGATTTATTATGCCGTCAAACGGAGTTGAACGGCAGTAGATTTTTCACTCTCGATATTTTTATATGCATTTTACGAACAAGAGTATGAATGTGCAGCCTCATCATTATTTGCGAAAACGTATATTTCTTGTATCGTACTGATATTGCGAGTTTATGAAGTTTGGTCTGTCGTTCATCGATTATCATAATTATACATCATTAGTTTTGTTCGTCTCGGAGCTAGAATCAACGTTGAAGCGAGAACACAATTATTTCAGTCTCTTAACCGAAATACTGTATTTACGTAGTATTATTTCTCATTTTCTCCAAAGTGAACCCTCTAGCATAAAAAAGAATGGCGCACCATTTTTTTATTTGAATATCCATCTTTGAATGATGATTATTTACGACCTAGATTATATCATGATCCCATGTAAAATCAATCTACAAAATTTATAGATAAAAAAAATAAAGACTGCTGAGTAAAACGATATACTGTCCATTCTTATTCGTCCAAAATGGCTTTCATTAGATGTTAATTCTGCGAATCTCTAATTTTGATGAAAATATGTTTATTTCGCTCTCCTTGTACAGGTCGTCTAACAACTCACAAATCATGAAAAACAAGGGAAATCCAGGAAATTCGTTTGCAAAACCTGAAAATCCCTTCAATCACTCCCCAAAAAGCCACTTTCTGCACCATTCTGCAGCTGATTTAAACAGTTATAAAATTCTGACGATATCAATTTTAATTCCGGCTCTCTGATTGTGTCAAATATTTCTCCAGTATGAGTCCTTCTCCATCTAATTCTCTGACTAACTTCGGAATTACAATTTTCTAGTGTGGAATCGTATAATTCGAAGACCAGATGAGCTGTGATGTGATGAAATTGTTTTGTAGATGAATCTTCAAATACCGGTTCAACGCTTGAGCGGTTTCACATATATAACTTTGAGATCAGGATCTTTCGAAAGAATGATTCATCGATCGATGATCTGTGAATCTGGAGGAGATAGTGACTATTTGAACGTTTATGACTCTTTGAGCACTATCGGTAGTCAGCTTTACATCATTTTTTGTTCCTGAGATCACAATTTTCAACCATACTGATTGGAATTTTGCATACTAGACACAATTATTATTACAATCATGATGGAATAGTCAATTATATGAGTTTCAATCTTGTTGACAAAGTTGTCTCCCCATATTCACTGTGAGATATGGATGCAATACTCTGGTGAGTATAACCGGGTGACTCAAGTATAACAATGTTTCTAAATGCTTCATTTGTTACAGCAAAATGTGATTTATCCAATGAAGGGTCTTACGGGATCTTTTGGGAGTTTCCAAACTTTGTGAAGCTCTCTCCTTTGTTGATCAATCCTGACACATGCTGCATTAGGTTGACATCTTAGCTATCTATGTCACGCAACTAATAATGATTCTGTTTTACTTTGGCATTGTTATGGTCCAAGTGGATAACTTTTTGAGGGCTTATTCATTGGGAGTCTATGTATGTCTGTGGAAAAGGTTGATTTTTTGAGCATCCTGTGCTTTTCAGGCAGTGAGCCATGCAAGATAATTCTGTGAGTAAAATTATGGCCTTACGGATACGTCTTTATTTAGTGAGAAGATTAATTGCACAAGTTAATCCTGAGGGATCATCGAGTTTTTACAAGTAATCTTAGGTGCTATCTTTCAAGAATTTCATTGTGCTCATTTAGTCCCAAGAGCCCGGAGTTGAAGTTATCCATCTGACAACTCAAAATCTTGGTTTCATATATTAGCACAATGATAGTTTTTCTGATCATTTGATAGAACCAATTCAGTATGAGACTCTTAATGGTTATTAATGGGAGCTTTAGACTGTGATACTGACTACTATCTCCCAAATTGAAAGGTTTTCCTATAAGTTGCTCACTTTATACATGTTACTTGGACATGCCTTGGAGTTTGGGAGAATTTTCGGGGACCTTCTTTGTTTAAAATGCACTGATAAGTCAGAATGAATTATTTGTAGGAAAAAAACAGGTCATGTCTTTTTTGATCATAATTTGTTAATAACAATCAAGTGCCGGATGTTTCGACATCAAAAATCGGATTCTGCGGGTTCAAATACCTCGGAATAACTTCGAAGTATCAAGTACACCCTAAAGGCTTGGGATCGTATAAATTATACCAGACCAATTTAGATGTAAACCCTTGAGACGATATTGCCGTCAATAATCAGATGAATGCGCGCAAGGGGGGGGGGGCTTGGGCGTCGGCTCGCTCCTTGGCTCGTATTAGTTTATAGTGCTCAGTGTTGCGGCTGAGCTATCTGCGGCTCTTATTGTGGAGGGAGAGTGACAGCCTTTCTCGATCCCGGTGTGTGTGCAACTGATGCACTTGAGATTGCATCTATAAGGAGAGAGCATCGATTCTCTACTATCTTCGTTTCGGGTTTGTGTTGAGTTGCAGTGTACCGGGGTTTCTGTGAAGAGCAAATGCGCTTCTTCGACTATACATCAGCGAGCGAACGCCATCTCATCTCGGCCTCGTCATAACCTTGGGCGACGCGTACCAGGCCGGCCACATTGAGCGAGCGCTGACTCATGTCGGCCGAGCTCTGCTCCCGCAGCAACGAGGCCGCGCCGAGCGAGCACCGGATCATCTGGGCCGCGCAGCAAATGCGCTGGGTTGACTACGGCGAGTGAACGCCAGCTCATCTCGGCCACCGACGTGTAGTTCTTATTACCTCACTTATAACGTCGATCGCGGTGTCATCGCCCGTAGAGTCCCGATTCATTCAAAATGAGCTACTGAGGTCCATTATCCGGGAATCATGAGCTTGCCACACATATTGACTATCGGTGACTCGTCGAGTGTCGATGATTTTGTGCAGCGGTGTCGAGATCAATCCACGCGCGAATTTCGTGCATCTAGTGCCATCATCGGCAAGGGTGTGACCGCGGTGCTTTCGAATAGGCGCACTGTGGTGCTAGAATGTGTTGTTACCAAAAACCCAAATCCTATCGATATTACATCGGTGTCCACTCGCAAATCACACGCGGGTGCTTATTTGATACAAAAAGAGCCCTATCACCGTCCCAATGCCAACACCTCTCCTTCTAACGCGGGTGTGGTACAGGTCCTAGTTGAAGGCTTTGATCCTTCAATTCATCGTCTGTCAGATGAAGATATTCTTCATGCGGCTACTGCGCCCGATGGTCGGTATTTGTATTGTTTTGACATTGAAGTGAATGGTTTAGATCCGAGTTTCGTCGGTTTCTTACATAACAGCACCGTTATTCGTACGAGCAATGTCGACCCCTCTGTCAACAGACTAGTTGCGCGCTGCCCCGGTATCAATACATCCTTTTTCTATCTTTCGAGCCAAAAGGGTTTTAGCGAAATTCATATTGAAGATTCGCACCTCGGCTTATTCGATATTGTGCATATGAATTTACCTTCATACCCAGATTCCCATCCGTCCAAACTCTGGTTGATAGTGACCGATGGTCGAAAATTGATTGACGTTATCCAAACCGTTTACCGACCCAAAAAGTCTCGGCAGAAGTTGTGTGCGCACATTCTTCATCATAAAAGTTTGTATTTGTCCCCAGAATTCTTGAAGAAGCACGACGTTCCCTTCGAGACCTTTCGTCAATACCCCGGTGATATTGTATATATTCAACCCGGAGTTTTCCATCAAGTTATCAATTTGACGCCGAATATTGCAGAAGCTATAAATTTCGGAGATGACTTTTGGAATAAGATGGCCAAACATCTTTCCACCTGTAAATGTCCCGATAACCACTATCGCATCCTTCCCGCAAACCCCGATTTGGACACCAAATGGTCAGGTTCGCGTGTATCCGTTCACGTCTGTAGTTTTCCAGACTGTCAATTCACAACTCGGATCAAAGCAGAACTGGAGCAGCACAACATCACACACTCCGGAATGCCTGCTCCCAAACCGGGGGTAACTGCTATTTATTGTATCGCCTGTGAGCGTTTCATCGTTCGTACGGATCGCCATCGTGCGTGTGAAGAACACCTAGGTAAGAATCAACGAGTTTAACCGAATCTCATTTCCTGAAGGTAAAACCAGGAGAATTATACCTGTGGTTAATTCCCCCCTTTGTTTTTCAGCCAATGTACTGCAGTTACCTCCCAATATTCTTACGTCGCAATCTTTTGGAATTGAAGCATGTCAATATTGTTCTGGCACCGTCCTTTCAATTGATATCGGCGCACATGATCGAGTGTGTCCCGGCAAGCCGTATAAATGCGAAGATTGTAACTCCTGCTTCACAAGATCCGGAAATTTCAATAGACACCGATCTAGTTGCACGAAAAAGCGCAAAAAAATTATACAATGATTGTACCATTACTCTTATTTTGAAAGCATTGATAAATCGTTTCGACTATCCATTATTGGTTCTTTCATCTCATTCAAAATTCGTATACGTATCCTTCAAAGCATCAGTACGGAGACCATAAACTTCATGATGCTCCAAAATTAATACGCGAATTCTCAAAATTTGATGTAGAGACCCAATTTCCTCCAGCAACTCACGATACGTCAAACCCGAGATCGGTGAGAATCAGATGCGTTGTTCCTCAAATTCGGGACAATGAGAGTATGTTTGGTTCATCAAATTGATGCTTTTGCGTAACGGAAATATTTAATAAATGAAGTTGAATGCTTGAGCCATACAAATTTTGGTTTTCTATTTTCTTTTTATACGTGGCTTTAGTAGCCGTGGGGTGACTTTAGCCACTCGTTCTTTTTGCTCTACTTTTTGACTGATTGATTCTAGAGCATCCTGCAAAGGCTCATTCTGAAGATACGACGTAGAGCTTTCAAATGAGCCCTTGCAAGACCCTCTAAGACAAGTCAGTCAGAAGTTAGAGCGAAAACAAGAAGTGGCCAATGTCACCCCAGTTTATAGTACTCAAAGTGCGCCCACAGACCCGGTAAAAGTTTTTTCTCGAGTATACGATGGGTATAGTTAGTATGTATGCGGATTCAAGTCTACATTGATGAGATAGAACTAGCGCAAAATTACGAGCGGAATGTCGATTCCATCCCTGTTCATTCCATCCCCAAAATCACGCCGTAAAGATCCAGTCAAGAGCTCCGGTCCTGACCCATGGTCGTGAATATAATTTTTTCTTCTTCTTTCATCGCCATAAGATGCAGGTAACCAGTTTCAAACTCCAATTTATCGAGATTGGAAAGTTCGTTTTTTTTCACTTTGGATTCACCCAGGACAAATTTCGACCAAAAGTCCTACAGTTATGGCAGAATCGACCATATGTATTTGTGGTTGATTCCGTTGAAACTGCGCGAGGGCCGCGACGGGCTGTCCGGAGCTGGCAATTTATGAAAAATCGGATAATCCTCCCAGTCTAGCATTTTTTCATGATGTATGTATTCTATTGGAAAGAACATGGCACAAGAGTTTTTCGAGTGAAAGCCAATTTCTTATTAGCTCCGTACAATCATCAAGACCCAAAATGCCCGTATCGTGGCATGGCCTTATTAGTCGACTTTGGCGCGCACTTCATGAGCATAATAACATTCGAATAAAAAATGACACGATAGATCACAGCCGTGATGTGGAAATTCAATATTCAGTCCTTGCTTCTTGCGTCTAATATCAAGTCGAATGCTCCAAAATACTAAAAATCGCAATTTTGGACATGATATTTAGGTATTCGCGCAATGAAATATTGTTTGAAACCGTGTGCGGATGGATACAGATTCGTTACACAGGACTTGTAACTGTCACAAACTGTCCTTTATACAAAACTACCCGTCCACGTACGGTGTCATGAAATACTATTGGATTTCTTGCGGCGACCAACAGTTGGCTTAAAATTACCACCACACAAGTGCCCAGGCCGACGCGAAATGAGAGGGACATGGGTGGACTAACATGAATGCGGTTAGATTCCTCGAAAAATATTTTATTGAGATTTCGAGAGCGGAGAGTTTGTAGAGTTAGATTCAAATGCAATAAATGAAAACCAAATAGATGGTAAAGATGGAGTTCGGCTTATTGTAGCAATTTTTTTGGATGCGAATGGATTGATTGATTCTGAATAATAGTAATGTAGTTTTATTAATGATTCCATGAGATATTCATTTCAGAGACACTTTGATACTCACCAATCAATTCATGTTGTGGCCTTATTTTCATCATTCATAGCCCTAATATTTCAACTGGAGAATGACATGTGTTACGTTTTTTATCCAGAAAGTTTTCTGATTCGTGATCGGCTATCTCCATTTTTGCTTCGAAAGTATCAACTTCATACTTGATATCAATTTCTTCTGTAACACTCTTTGCATCATCGTCAGTCTTCACCGTTGTGCTTACTCCATTCCCTATGAATGAAATACAATTATTCACCCCTGGAGAAAAATGACCCGATCCTCCAGATCCCGAGAGCATATCTACGATTGTGGTTTCGTTCGAGCATTTCACATCAGAATATGCATGTAACTCATCAAAAACTTTTACGGGGAAAGTACATGACTTCAGAGATTCCAATTTTGTTGGGTTGCATACTCTTTGGACCAAAAAAAAGATATCCTTGACTTTATTGTTCGGCCCAATGGGACCCTCCTTGACTGATACAGTGAGAACTAAGATAGCTTTCAGAGGCCCATGTTGAAAATTTTGAAAAAAATTTTGAAAAACCGAAAGCAGGACTATTTTATTACTCTCTGTCGATTGGATATCCCAGAATTACGATCTAGCCCATTGCCAGGCCCCTTTTTGCCCTTTCTACCCTTTAATCGAATGTATCATTCTGAAATTTTGCAAAAATGATTCCTCTAGTAATTCATTATCTTCTGTCCACCGGATATCTTACCATTTCGATGTTGCCCTTTGCCACAATCCTTTTTTTCCTTTTTGCCCTTTCTTCCCTTTCATCGAATAAATCTCTCTAATGTTTTGAAAAAATTATTCCTGCACTATTTCATTATCCTTTCTCCATTGGATATCCCAGAATTTATATTTTTCCCATTGCCATACCCCTTTTTGCCCTTTTAGCCCTTTTCTCGAATCGACATTTCTAAACTTTTGCAAAAATTATTCCTGCAGTATTTCATTACTCTCTGCCGATTCGATCTCCCAGATTTCAAATTTGCCCATTGCAAGGCCCTCTTTTCCTCTTTTCTCGAATCTGTCATTAAAAAATTTTGCAAAAGTTATTCTCCAACTATTTCATCACACTCTGTAGATTCCAGATTAACACAGAAATAAGTACAATGATAATATACATGAGAATAATTTGGAGAACTGATTTTTTATATACTTTTGAGAAAGCATACTGCTTATCTCTTTTAGCAGCATATTTGAAATAGAATCGGCTCTCCGTAACGCAATATAGTATATTCCGACTCCTTCGTTTTCAACTCGGACTATAGCGGAGAGGATACTTAATTTCTGTCACGGGTGATTTGGGAGAATATCTTCTTCTAGCTCTGAAAGCTGTTGGCATTTCCTAACTATAGATACGTGAGCTGCAGTTTCTTCTTTCAATATACAATAAATCGTCTAAAATTGATAGCAACGTCATGATTTCCGGAAAAAGCTCCACAGTTTCTAGAAGGGAGGGGATCAAAAATATCCAAAAAGGGCCTCCGTAGTTTGTTATTGGCTCCCAACTTTACGGCGATGTATGATAAGAATTGAAAACTTCACAAGAGCAATAAAATTGAAGTTGAGTACGTTGAAACACGAAATTGTCTTTCAATCTCACCTGTAGGTTCAGTCTTGATGTTGAGCGCCTGCAAATGCTGAGTTTCCTCATGTTTGTCTAAAAGGCGTTGCAGCTCAAATCCACTGCCACCAACTTCGCGCGTCAAGGATTTCTCTTCAAGGTGTAAGTCCAAATAATGCTTCCTCAAGCCAACTTCGCTGATAAAACTTATGTGGCAAACATCACACGAAACCGTCTTGCTGTTCATGTGTCTGCTTATGTGCCTTCTCAAATTAGTTTTGCTTTTAAAGCTGGAATCGCAGAGATCGCAAAGCAACCGTTTTCCGTTGGCGTGCGTTCGTACATGAGAACTCAAGTATCTCGCTGTTGCGAATTTTTTCTCACATATTTTACACGAATAGGGCTTGTTATCTGCGTGCGTCGCGGCGTGCTCCAACAGGTCTCTTTTGAATGCATAAATCTTGTCACAGAACTTGCACGAATAGCGTTTATCGGTCGCATGTTTTTGCCGATGCCTATTCCAACTATACAAGCCCGTGAAACTTTTGCCGCAGGTATCGCAGGAGTAACCTTTCTCACCTTTATGAGTCTCGGCGTGTTCGTCTCGAGCGGTTTCCTCGGTGAACCTCTTGTAGCATATCTTGCATCCGAATTGCCTCTTCCTGGTATGCGTGTACATGTGTAGCGTCAGTCGCCTCTTGCCAACGTAACGCTTGCCGCAAACCTCGCACGACAGGTAGTCACAGTGGCATTCTGCGGAACCTTGTCCGCCGATTTCCTTTCCGCAAAACTTACACAAGGAGGTCCTTTCCTTCGCGTGCGTCTTCGCGTGGCTCTTCAGAGAGTAGCTTTGACTGAAGGCTCTGCCGCAAACTTGGCATTTATACGGTTTCTCCCCTGTGTGGATCCTCACGTGTTTCTTGAGACAGGTTCTGGTGGCGAAGCAATTACCGCAGAATTCGCAAGAGTATGGCCTTTCGCCGGTGTGCGTCCTCATGTGGCTTTTTATGTGAATTTTGGCCTTGAAGGCCTCACCGCAAATGTCGCACGAGAAGAGCTTTAGGTCGGTATGCAGTGCCAAGTGAGTCTTCAACCAAGTATTGCGTCGGAAGCCCTTGCCGCAAAGCTTGCAGATGAATTTCCTACCCGTGTGAATCGTCATGTGCGCATTCAACAGCACACGCTGGGAGAAACTCTTGCCGCACACGTCGCAGCTGAAGGGCTTTTCGCCGGTGTGCGTCATCATGTGGCATCTCAATTTATTCTTGAATTTGAATTTAGCGCCACAGACGTCGCAAGAAAAACGTTTCTCCCTCGAATGACGCTGCATGTGACGACGGAGTCTCCTCGAACTCAGAAAACTCTTGCCACAAGTGTTGCAAAAATGCGTCTCTGAGCCATGGTGGACCGCCACGTGGTCCGACAACAGGTACTTATAAATGAATTTTCTTCCGCACGTATCGCACGAATACTTCTCCTCGTGTTTCACAGAATGAGCTTTCAGCCTGGTCTCGTTATCGTAGCTGAGGCCACAGACTTTGCAGGAAAATGGCTTTTTGGCTGTAGATTGAGGATCATTGTGCATTTTTGCGAGATGGATTTTCAGAGAGGTTGAGTGGAAGAAATTTCTAGCGCAGATTTTGCATGAAAATCGCCCGATGGTCTGATGCGTCACTGAGTGTGATGCCAGAGACCATTTATTCCGGAATCCGCGACCACAGGTTCTGCACTCGAACGGTTTGTCACCCGAATGCGTCAATATATGTTCGCTCAAACTGCTCGAGCTAGGAAGAACTTGTCCGCAGAACTTGCACGGGAAAAACTGGGCTGCGGATTCGTGCCCAAGTTCGTGCATTTGTGTATGGACCGTCAGTTCTCCTTTCGAAACGAAGCTCTTGTCGCAGGTTTCGCAAGAGAAAGTCTTTTGGTTCAAATGCTTCCTTACGTGCCTCAGCAATTGAGACTTGAGGAGGTAATTTCTGTCGCAATAATCGCAAACGAAGGTATTCTCGTTCATATGCAGCATCACGTGTTTCTGGATGCTGGATCTGTTCTTGTAGTATTTTCCACACGCGTCACACTGGTACGGTTTCTCGTCCGTATGCACCCTCATGTGATTTCTCAGCGCAAAATTTTCATAGAAACTCTTGCCACACACCTCGCACGAGTGGGGTTTGATGTTCGCGTGTTTTCGCATGTGAAAATTCAAGTGGCCCACTGAGCGTAGGCCCAAGCCACATATACCACACTTGTGGGGCCTCTCGCCGGTATGCATGATCATGTGTCTTTCGTACATAGACTTGGACTTGAGATCCTTATTACAAATGGTGCAATAACATGTTGGGCGAACTTTTCCTTGATTTTCTCCGCTGTGCTGCGCGATCATGTGTCTTTTGTGTGTATGTTTATACCTGAACTTCGTACTGCAAATAGTGCACGAGAATTGCGGGCTCAATTGCGGGCGATCCTTGCCTTGCTTCTCCCTGGTGTGCGTAGTCATGTGTCTTTCCAACCTAGATTTACACGTGAAGCCCTTAGTGCAAATGGTGCAGTTAAGTTGCGAGCGATTTTTGACCTGCTTCTGCTGCATATTAACGACAGTAGTGGTCTCAGACGAGGCTGAAACATGATATTCGATTTCAACAGAAACTCAATGAACATTTGGGTTCTCGGTAAAATATGCCATCACAACAAGCCAGGTAGAAATTCGCGATCCACTGGAATATTGATCTTCCAGTAAGAAAAATTAAAAAAAGATGGAATATTGAAAAAAAATGTCTATCCGCACTGGAGAGGTATAGCCATCTAAGAAATTGACTGGAGTGCATCTGTGGCATCAATGTAGTGAAAGAGGGCATCCCAAATCAACTCTAATGTTCTGGAGGATGCCGAGAGGTAACAAGAACTTGCTACGTCTCCAAGATCAATTTATGTATCGGACCAAGCTACCACAAAAATGAACTCACCGTGCACGACCTCTAGATTAGAGATTTGGCTGAAAATTTAGGAACGACCTCCTTTTAGAACCAAAAGACGATTTCGATAGCGCATATTGAAAAGGAACTATCAAAA
>JAPYYZ010002041.1:0-13875 GCA_030522705.1 Eretmocerus eremicus | reverse complement strand
CTTTCCCAGTCACTCATTCACAATCAAATCGTAAATGTTGATAGAAAAATGATTATCTATTTCTAGTAAATGCTTAATTCCTCAAAATTATGAGCTGATTTTGCTGTTGAGCAATCAATAAGATTGACTTTGCTTTTGATCTAGAATTATTTTTACTCCCCCTGTGTTGAATATGTATCAAGTTTAGATCATGCTTCGGAAAACGGGGTTGTAGCGACAGATTCCGGGCCCATGTTCTTGATAATCAGCTGTAAGAATAAAAATTTGGCTTACATGATGACAATATACAGAAAATCACATTTGACTCTTCTAGTCAACTTCAAAATTTTACCTTTTGTGTGGCATACTGTGTAGAAGCAACTCGTCAGAAGTTATGGTTTTAATGAGCTCATCAAATTTTGTTGTGCCCACTGTTACAAAAAACTGCTTGCGTCGGCATCTTCCATCAGTAGAGTCAAGCTGTCGTTCAACATTGCAGGTCTATCGCGAAAATCTCCCAAATAGAAAAGGCAGAAATATGAAGAAAAACATCCTTCAAGGGTTTTTTCTCAAAACTATCTAGCTGGCGAATAATACACTGAGCAGAATGAGCACATGCCGGTTTTGCTAGTGTCAATACGATGAGAGGGGAGGGGATCACGCATGAGTGGGAGGAATTATAATTAAGCTTGCTGGAAATACACGAAGTTGCACGAGTCGACGAACCGGACCCCCTCACCTCCCGGGTCCCCCGTCGGTGCAAAATAGGGCCATTGGCACTGGCCTCAGAATCAAGTCTGTCAATGTTGACACGACTCGTGTTACCGACAAAATGCCGAATTATCTTCTTTTTAGAAATCAGAGGACCTAAAATTTTTGAATAAAATTACGAGAAAGTTATAACTTGTAACATTATTCCACCGATGATGTTTTTACAACCTGAATATTACTTAGTTATTTCATTTATTTTCGAAGTATTCCCAACTTGCGTGGAGTAGAGGATGCTCTCATGGATAATTTCCCTCTTTTTCTTCTCATCATTTTTCACGATGGCCCGAGGCATAAATTGATGGAATTTGAGGTCTCGCGTGCTTTTTAATTTCCCCTCAAGAGAAAACAATCCTCTCTTTCGAAGGAACAAAAACGTGTGAAATGTTGCTCACTTTAGAAATGAATACTCGGGTCAATTTAATAATGTTCGTTCTATTAAAAATAGGTTCCATCTTTTTCTACAAAAGTTCCAAGTTTTGGAAACTAATGAGCAAAAATGCAGCAAATGCATGAGTTTGATTGTACCATGATCTGGTGTAAATCAACAGTACATCGTCGATAAATTTCTCAGTGAACACAAAAATTACAAGTACCAGAGGCACGCGCTATGGCACCACTTATTATTTGAGATCGCAAACGCCAATATTTTCAAATGCCCCGCAAAAGTTGAACTCGTTTCAGTCTTCTAAAACTCATATCTACTCAAATCACGAACCGAAAAACTCCATTCATACTAAATTGGCAGCTACGCTTTCGAGGCAAACAACGCACAACAATATGAGCATCAGGAAGCTGTATTCTCGCAGTTGGCGGAGAACGGCAAGGAGAAGCTGGTAAGCAGGTCTATAGGCACATCGTCGAGCCCAAGCAGCCTCGGATCTAAATTGACAAACTGATGCTGCGCCGCGAGGGCGTTTCTCTTCGCGCTGATCGCCTCGTGCGGGTCGAGCTTGTGCACTCGTCTGATGTGCGCATGCAGATTCGCACTTTGGGTGTAGGATCTGTCGCACTCGGGACAAGCATTGGGCTTATCTCCCTTGTGAAGGCGGTGGTGGAGCTGCAGGGTTGACTTTTGAGCGAAAGCCTTGGAGCATATGTCGCATTTGAAGGAGCGCTCGCCCGTGTGTACGCGACGGTGACGCTCCAGGAGGCACGGCTTCGAGAAACCCCTGCCGCACACCTCGCACATGTTTTTGATCGAGCAGCTGCCGAGAGAATCGCTGTTCTCAAGATTATCAATTTGTCCATTGTTGTTGCTGGAACATTGAAAATTTTTTAACGAAAATCGGACAGGCTGAGGTAAAATATGATTATACTTGCGATGTGTTTGAGAATATATTGCTATAGATTTAGATTATATCAGTATTTAGAGCAGGCGAGAGCCGACTTTACTGTGTCTTCGAAACGAGAGTTCAAGACATTTTAATGCAAAGTACGCAATGCGTAATATACATAGAAACGACAAGAGATTATACGTAGGTAATCGGTCATCTTGAATTTTGGATTGCTTTCGGACAGAAATGATTCTGAGTGAGCAGATCAATTCTTTTTCCTGTTTTCACTAATCTACTATATGCGTTACCAGAGTTTGAAATTCATCTCCTCCACTGAAACTTTCGGCGACTAAAAATGAATGGTGAAGAGACTCAACTGACTAACGCGGCACTTCATTTCAATGAAATGCAAAAACAAAAGCACACTCGATTTACCTGTTTGTCTTAGCCTCTTCTTCGATAGCAGATGACACGATCTGTACTGACACATTTTCTTCCATCAAATCATCAGTCTGCTCATTACGACTAGTGGAATTGGTCTCTTTCGGAGAATCGGACGAGGTGACTTTCGTATTTGACGAATCGGTAATTGTCGCAGTTTCCGCTCGTATTGTAACCAACCCATTTTCTATTAGATACTTCGAGTTTGCCACTAATTGATTGTTCTCGTCCATAACGATATTACTCGTGTCGACGTCATTTGGTACGAATTTCGAATCAGCAAGTCCATTAACTGACAGCACGTAGCTATTTCCATTATTCTGAGGCACTGCTTGGACTTGGAGCAACTGAATTGGAAGAACAAAAAAAGACAGAATTTTTGGAAAAAAATTGTACTCACAGGAAATCGAATACTAACCTTGAAAAAATAGAGAATAATTGGTTTCATTTGCAATTTAGCACTGATAAGAGTAGCCAATTCATGGCCGTGCTCTTTCACAATTATTGATAGAGTCGTGTACGTTGAAGTCTGAATGCTGACTCTGGTGTGCCATTGCTAGCTAACCGATGATCGGCGCTGAACGTTTGCCAATCTCATCTCCCATATGCGTGTTGCAGGCTTCCCACGTTCGTTCATTTCACCGATCGAACATGGCAGGCACCATCGGTAAGGTACAATGGACTATAGATCGTAGTGGATGTCCAAACTCTGCCTTGCGGACCCTATCGATTTTCGCGTGGGCCAATCGGTCACCGACTTTTTATAGCTCAGTATATCTTAGAGAGTCGGACACGTTCGAAGTCATGCTTTGATATTTCGACTCTCTCTAAGGTGTTCAAATTTTACTTTCGCCTTGAGTTTCGCGGATTATATCTGCGTTTCACTCAAAAGTGGAAGTGCCAAAGTGTAATTTGTGTATTGAAGCACTTGACGAGTGCCTCAGTTGTTGTCGTACAAGTCAAACTCGGAGTGGCCGTAGTCCGAGAAGATGGCTTGCCAGGATGCACGGAAGAGTCACGACAGGCCTCGTCCTTCCAAAACAAAATCCAAAAAATGGAAGAACAAAAAGAAGTGAGTTTTTGAATAATACGTAGCTACCGTGCGCACGCGATTGAGGTTGTGTTTGACCTTTCTCCGATGGGCCGAGCAAATTATTTTTGGTCGCGAGACATCTACTTCATCCACATACATCATTTATTTCATAAAGATAGAGGAATTTGATTATGTCGACTCATCTCGAGGCTAGTGAGGTACATGATTCTCTTTGCGACAGATCGGTCGAATCATGACTAAAAAACGAGTCACAGTGATCGTCGGTACGTAGGTGTAACTGCAGAAGAGGCTGTCCTTGTTCCTATACTAACGCTGTGATTTCTCAATATAAAGTGAATCGTCCTGCTAACAGATGAATCACTTTCTCTCAATACTTGCAAGATAATGGTCGAAGAGCCGAAAACAACAGAACCCAAGTGCATATGCTTGAAGCCGCCCGCAAGGCCACGTGCGATAAGCCGCGCGGGCTGCTGAAGCGCTCCTGGTTTCTTGGAAATCCGCAGTCGCGATTCAGTTGTTTGTTTACCATCGCAGCTCGTTACGCGTCTTGCAGTGAAAAACCTGCGCTAGTCACAGCAGATCCAAGAATCCTTTTGATAGCAGATCTCGTCTCCGGATCTGTATCAGAGCACGCCTTGAGCCGCGACAGAACGACCTCAGCTATGGCGTTACCGAGCCGGGGCGATCTATGGCAGAACGGGAAGTCCGTTGTGCCAGTAGAATCGACGGAAGCCACCGCAGTTCTCGCTCGGTTATGGTAGCATGTCGTATCTTGTGCGCATGTTCGCCCCACAGATATACGCGCTCACGCACGGCAGCGCGCCTAAGCTTTGTTTACTGCGGGCGAGCGCCGAGTATTCTTGCGCGGATGAGCGCCGATTCCACCACCATGACACGTGCATGCGTGTTATTACGCATGCACGCAACGAATTCTCTTCATCCCCTCATGCAGTGATAAGTAATTCGGTGATCAACAGTGCTGATATCATATAAAACATAAGTTCCCCACGGAGCGCCGATCAGCATATATGGCTCTTGAGCCTTCATCCGTAACAGTTTCCGTGGTCTCGTGGCAAAGTTCCTGCTTCAGGATCGAAAGGGCGTAGGTTCGTGACCCTCCACAGCATAATTTTTTTTTCGCCCAAAACTTTTTTATGAACCTTGAAATAGTTTCCCCAAATTATTTTCGAGCATTTCGTCGAATTTTCAGCATTTACTCGGAAAATCCGATGAAATTCTCAATAAAAATTCCAAAAGATAACTGTAAATTATTTAATCTCCAATCCTAAGTTAGTTAATATAATATCCTTTGGAACATTCACTCTCTCAATTCTCGAGATTATGAATTGAGATGATTAATTTCGGATACAAAAAATATGATAATAAAGGTCACACGGTCATATTATTTTAAATATTCATAATGGCCATTTCCAATATTTCGTAATTAAAATTAATAATCTCAACTCATAATTTCGAGAATTGAGAGAATGAATTTTCCAAAGAATATTATGTTAACTAACTTAGGATTGGAGATTAAATAATTTCCAGTTATCTTTTGAAATTTTTTCTGAGAATTTCATCGGATTTTTCGAGTAAATGCTGGAAAATTGACGAAATGCTCGAAAATAATTTGGGGAAACTATTTCAAGGTTCATAAAAAAACTTTCGGCGAAAAAAAAATAGGCTGTGGAGGATCACAAACCCACGCCCATTCAACCCTGAAGCAGGAGCTCTGCGACGAGGCCACGAAGACTGATACGGGTTGAGGCTCAAAAGCCATATATGCTGATCGGCGCTCCGTGGGGGACTGCTGCTCGGAGGTTGAGCCACTGGTGGAGGATGAGCCACTGTGATCGGTTGCCAAGGGGGATTGTTTGCATCAAGCTAACACTCGGGCCCGGGTAACTCTCGGAAATACTTTTTGGTTACGCTCGCTGCGCGAATTTCTTTGTCATCGACTGCGACGCGTGCGGATCGATGATAAGAAGGTTATTTTTATACGGTCTCATGAAGCGTATCTCAATCTCGGCTACTTTTGTTTAATATTGAATATCCGAGTGGATCTTATTATAATTGTGAAAGCTTCGTTTTGTGCATGACACGACCTTTCTCGAAATGAATATCATTTCTTCTTAACCAAAAAATGTTCTACACTTCCGCTGGTCCTTCGGGCATTGGCTCCCTTGTCAAAGTATCTCTCTCCGTTTACTTTGACGACAAGTTGGAGATACATCCACCGAACATTTTTGATCCTTCTTCTTCGTGATTGGGTAATTAAAACTCTTGAATATTTCTATCAATTTCCCAATAACGTGGTATTTTGGCCTTTTAGGCAATCATTTTTTGCGCCTGGTTGGATTTTAGGGCTCAGGGCTCAATTTTTTCTATTCTACAGAGTAGGTTTTGAAGATTTTGAGATGAGGGAACGAATAAGCACACTTGAGGTGAGATCAGCCGAGACCAATTATTTTCGCGCAAGTTTAAGAAATAACCGGATAGATCACAGATTCGGCTGAATCTAAAGCGATAGTTTCTTTTCAGCTTCGAAAAATAATATCCAAGGCCGCACAGCCTGATGGTAAAATATTTTCGGCTCGTGTCGGCACGGTTAAATATTTTTTTTCGGAGTCTGTCGGAGTTGGAAACTTATTTTTTCGTCATTCGGAAACGATCTAGGGGCGGCAAAAAAGGATTCAAAAATATTGGGAAATAAGGGACACCCTATTATACAGTATAGGGAATCAGCATTATTAGAACATCTATTCACAAAGGATTCAGATGAAACTCATAAGTTTCACGCCCTCGACCAGCAATTACTCAGGCTAAGCAATCACACTTGACTGAATTCTCACACCCGATCAATAGTCTTGCCCCAAATATCATGGCACGATAGTTCCAAGAGCCCAAGTATGTTTCACGTGGGTCGAGTCCAATATACATGCTCAGAATGTTTTTACCGTAGCATGTAATGAACGTGAATTACTAATTTCGAAAGTACGTATTATCAGCATAACCACTAATGTTGGGTCTTAAACGCATCAAATATCGAAGTTGGAGTATGAGTGAGAGTAATTTTATGACTGATAGACCAAGTGATAAGTATGGAGCATAAATTTTGTCACCGGACTCTGCCAATCTTTCGAATATTTCTCGAGATCTCATCTGCACTACCGCCAATCATCTCAAAGAATTCTGTGCCGATCGGTTATTTCATCTCAATAGATCGCGAAATAGATATCTTGCCAGCAATAGAGTAAAGTTTCATAAGCAGCTAACGGTATAATGATTTTATTTTGATTTTTCGAGAAAAATTAAGAGCCGCCCTCACAAATTTTCTAATTGCTCAGTTCACCGAGGAGATGAGTTTCTGTCAAACGGTGTTGTTTTGCCACACTTGGTGTAACTTTGCTATAGTGGTACACACATTTGTTCTCCGTCTTGATCTGGAGAATGATCAATCTTTTGCATCCCATTCAAAAGTACACCGAAAAGTTCATGGAATGGCCTGAATTTCGTTCGATTCAACCGGACAGAACGCAGATAATTGCAAATTTACAAAGGAATTGTTTCTGAGAGAAATCACAAGTCTCTGCCTTCCAAGACGAACATCTCAGAGGTTTCTAATAAGCACTGGAACGCGTAAAAACGCTCAAGTGGTACCTATCCGATTCTTTCATTATCAAAAAGAGCAGTGACTTTAATTTCGAGCGTGGCAAGGTTGCCCGAACGAGGGCTTAGCGTAGACACACTCTTCTAAATGCTTAACTAAGCACACGGGTTTAATCTAGCTTTACTCTGCACTGATTGAAAACTGAACATCTCAAAATTTACATACTACGTTTATGTAAAATGGGTTTCACCAATGGAAAGATCTTGTCGAGCAGATCAAAAATGCATTCTTTTGAGATGTTTTTGAGAAAATAGTTGGAAGAAAAAAATAAGGAAGTTGAAAAGCGAGATTTCTGCTGTCACGCCTACAAGGTTTCGTTTATTGAGAAGGCAAAAAGGTATCGATTCGCGTGGTCAAAGGAATTTTCAGGTGGTTTTTCAATGCTCGTTCATTAGAAAATCAATCTTGTTAAACTATTCGCAATTTTTACGAAAACTCATCCAACTTGAATGCTTCGATGTTATCTTAGAAATCCTTCCAAAACCTCGATTTTCTACTCCTCGAACGATTTTTCTCAGTTTCCTCGAGACGGATCATGAGCTACGGAAGATGAAAGAGTTTGAGAACGTGATCCCATCGAGATTCATGAATGCACGCTCGCTCTTCGTCATCAGTTACAATTTCAATAAAAAATACCAACCAGGATAGTTGGAATACGTAGTATACGTATTTCTCCATTCAGAAAATAATTTAAAAAAGATAGAGAGGTTGTGAATTCTCGATACCTATTGTATCGCTTTGATGGTCGATTATGATTGATTCTGACCATTTTCAAAGCATCAGCGATTGAAAATTAATTAAAATCAATGATGAAGTCTAGAAAAGGGGGGGTTCCTTTTTCACGACAGGACTGCACTCGCCTAGCATCTCGGATTTCGATGATTTCGAGAATTCCGGTGTTTATCAGGTCAAAGAAAAATGGTAGAGAAACTTTTCAAAAATATATGATACTTAATATCATCTTCTTCATGCATTCTATTCTTTCTTGGCTTGAATATCATAATCAAGCTTAATTTTCGGCGAGAAAGGTAGAACTTATTCGGTAGAACTTATTTCCAAAACCAAATCTTATAGGAGGTTGGAAGAGAGTACGACATATGTCACACGTGCCTCATACTTTCCTTTTTCTGAGAAATAGTTCATTCATGATTACAGAACTTTTCCGGATTTCATTAATAGTTGTCTTTGATCGTTGACGACGCTCTGAAAGAGTGTTAAGCTCATGTCATTTAGCAATATATTTGTATCATAAGACGGTAATGAAGCTTACCGTCGATATTTCACAGACATAGCTTCCCGAAGATTTTTTTAAGATCGGCAAATCGAGTCTCTTGATTTTCTGCGTAGAAGTCCACCGGTTCGGAGATAACGAGAACAGAAGGTCTTTAATTTTTACATTTTCTGCATCTTGTAGTCATAACTCAATTTAGATGGCGCGTATCAGACCTCAGTTCACACGAGCACTTCCCCAAACAAGTTTTTGAACTCTCCGGAAAATTAACTTTGTCACATTTCGAATTGCGTCGTCTAGGTCTTTTCATGACAAGAATGGGCAAGAAGTTCCCGGATCTAAAGCTTTCAATGCTTGTTGCCTCCTAATGGTCGAGTATACCGGAAATCGTCGAAACATCTAATTGGCGGAGGAACAAACGTTCTTTGAGGAATCAATGTTGTCAATGTTGTTGCCAAAAGTTGTTACCAACTTATAATAAGGTGGTTATACCCAACTCGCCACCCCTCAATTAAGCCATTTCTCTCATAACTTCGGCCCGCCTGGATATTTCTCAACGCACCTTACCTCATTTCAAAGCTCATCTGAAAAAACAATTACAGATTGAGCTGTGCTATATTCAACTCAGAATAGTGACGGCCAAATTATTCTGAATTAACGGAAAACAACTTTTTTGCGAGTTTGCGCGGAGGAGGGGGGGGGGTGAATGGGATTTACTAACATTGTTTCATGTGAATCAGCTTGTTTCCGTAGTTCGCTTATAAAATCAGTTCAGGGTCGAATTTCACTCCGTAGACTGCGGTGACTTCGGACAGCCCGAGATGACTCCGGACACTGGTTATTTTGGCTCTCAGTTCGGACCGGCTTAGCCCAGAGATTTTGCAGCGGCTAACTCTGAAGATACGGCTTATAGCTTTCGAATGCACGCTTGGAAGGTGCTCTAGGTTGAAGTGGTTGAAACTGAGAGTCAAAACAAGTGCCCGAGGTCACCCCGGGCTGTCCAAAGTCACTCCAGTTTACGGTAGCTCTAAAAAGTGGTTTTTGAAGATTAGTAAACGTTTCTTCAGAGGAATTCTCCTCGACGAGTTACTAATTGTTGAGTGAATTATTAGAATGAGCGCAAAAACTATTTTGATCGCTCCAGTGAGTACGTTTTGAGTTTTTTGGTAATCCCAATCGCTTATTCCATCACATACCGACGCGGTGAAGACAATCAGAAAGCGCAGTAGCAAACGCAGAAATCGTTTTGGATTGGTCCAAATTACCTCTTTCCTTTATTCTCAAGATAACAAACTTAAAAAAATGCGCGGCAAAATCTGCAAATGCGCCTTCCCGAGATTCACATATCGTGGCAAGTTGGAAACAGGTGGCAAATTGAATACACTTACCCAACGAAAATAGGGAAAAATGTGATTTTTCAACACCTTCTTCTGTACTTTTTGATTCACTTCTAGAATGATTTTCATTTTGGACCAAAGTGATTTTTGTCTTTGAATAGATGGTCTTTCTTTGTGGATTAGTCGAGCCATTGGTGCGGAGCTTGTCATAAAAAGATAAGCATTTGTCGCAATATGCGGTAGATTTTTGTCTTCCCTCGACATTTGTGGGCGAGGGGGGGGAATTAGGTATATGACTCAATTTTGCTATCCCGAAGTAATCACCCTGAGGTGATTTGTAATGTACTTTTGGATTTTCCGAGTTGAAAGTCCCAGAATGAAGTAAATCCCCAAACGACCGATTTTCTTAGATACGCACTTATCAACGATTATTAACTTCCATCTCAAACATTATCATCCTGACTTATAACAATAGTACATTATGCAGCTAGGAAGGGAAAGAGAACCAGTCCCTCCCGGGTGAATATTATAGCTCCAGGCAAAGCCGAGAGGTGGTGATTCTGTTCCCTCCCTAGTTGCATATCATACTTCTTATCCCGAGAAAACGATATTACGTGTCACTCTTGCTGCACGGGATGGAAGTAAAACACGCATTTTGGTCCCGGTGTGGTGGAAAAAACAAGAATTGATACGACTTTCATACTTCTGCGCGAATCTTGAATTCATCATGAATGCATCGAAAAGAGAGCAAGAAATTCCAAGGGAACTTCTCTCGATCAGTTGTAGCGAAACGTGTTGGTGAACTTATGATGAATAGGATATTAGCGAAAATGGAGAATGATTTTAGAAACAAGGTAGTTAATGGAAGTCTGAACTGGTAGCATATCTTCTCGGTCGAGTGGTCAATCAGAAAATTTGTGAGGGCGGCTCTTAATTTTTCTCTAAAAATCAACATAAAATTATTTTACCGTTAGCTGCTTATGAAACTTGTCTCTATTGCTGGCGAGATTCTATTCCGCGATGTATTAAAATCAAATAATCAATCGGCACAGAGTTCTTTGATATGATTGGCGGTAGTGCAGATGAGATCTCGAGAAATATTCGAAAAATTGGCAGAGTCGGCTGACGAAATTTATGCTCCATACGTATCACTCAGTCTATTAGTCATAAAATTACTCACTCATACTCCAACTTCGATATTTGATGCGCTTAAGACCCAAATTTAGTGGTTATTCTGATAATACGTACATTCGAAATATGCAAATCACGTTTATTACATGCTACGGTAAAAACATTATGAGCATGTACATCGGACTGGACCCGCATGAAACATATTTGGGGTTTTGGAACTATTGTGCCATGATTTTTGGGACAAGACTATCGATCCGGTGTGAGAATTCAGTCAAGTGTGATTGCTTAGCCTGAGTAATTGCTGGTCGAGGGCGTGAAACTTATGAGTTTCATCTGAATCCTTTGTAAATAGATGTTCTAATAATGCTGATTTCCTATACTGTATATTAGGGTGTCCCTTATTTCCCAATATTTTTGAATCCTTTTTTGCCGCCCCTAGATCGTTTCCGAATGACGAAAAAATAAATTTCCAACTCCGACAGACTCCGAAACAAAATATTTAACCGTGCCGACACGAGCCGACATTTTTCTAGTTGAGTACTTCACGATACACGTTCTGAAGTACTGAGTGAATACGTTCGAGCGACCCTTGACGACGCTTTTGGAGTCTAAAAATAATAAAAAACATGATTATTGATGTAGAATTCCATGCTGAATCCATATCTGACCTCATTTTTGCCATCCAATCAGTAAAATTGTTCGAAAAACTCGATTTTCATCAGAAAAACGCTATTTTTTCATACAAAATCGTGTATTTTCCCACCTTTTCCGTGCACCAGGGCTTGATTTGAACGCCAAAAAATTGTCCAAAGAACTATTATCGATGTGGAGCTATATGCTGAATCCATATCCGCGGCCTCTTTTTTGCCATCAAAGCAGTGAAATAGCTCGAAAAATCCAATTTTCATCCGAAAACGCTATTTTTTCGTGATTTTCCTACTTTTCTTCGGTTCCCTTCGCACTCCGGATACCAGGACAAAAATCGGAACAAATCATTCCGATTCCAATTCAACCTGAAAGTCCGAGTCAAGAATAATATTGTAAGAATTCTTTTGTGATCATTCGAAACCCTGAGGCACGAAAAATGTGAAATAATGACGAAAATAGCGTTTTGGGATGAAAATTGGATTTTTCGAGCAATTTTACTGCTTGGATGGCAGAAATGAGTCCAGATATGAATTTAGCATATAGTTTCATATCGATAATAGTTCTTTGGAAATTCTTTTGCGTTCAAACAAAGTCCTGGTGTACGGAAAAGGTGGGAAAATACACGATTTTCCATGAAAAAATATCATTTTTCCGATAAAAATCGAGTTTTTCGAGCAATTTCTTTGCTTGGATGGCAAAAATGAGGCCAGATGTGGATCAAACATGGATTTCTACATCAATGATGATGTTTTGGATTATTTTTAGACTCCAAAAGCGTCGTCAAGTGTCGCTTGAACGTGTTCACCCAGTACTTCAGAACGTGTGTCGTGAAGTACTCAACTGGAAAAATGTCGGCTCGTGTCGGCACGGTTAGATATTCTTTTTCGGAGTCTGTCGAAGTTGGAAATTTATTTTTTCGTCATTTGGAAACGATCTAGGGGCGGCAAAAAAGGATTAAAAAATATTGGGAAATAAGGGACACCCTACTGTATATAGCTTGAAAATATTTCACCATCAGACTGTGCGGCCTTGATATTAATTCTCGAAGCTGAAAGGAAACTATCTCTGTACACTCACCCGAATCTGTGACTGTGACCGATTAGAAAAAGTGGAGCCCTGGGCCCTAAAATCCAACCAGGCGCAAAAAAAGATTGTCCAAAAGGCCAAAATACCACGTTATTGGAAAATTGATTAATATGTAAGAGTTTTGATTACCAAATCACGAAGAAGAAGGATCAAAATTGTTCGGTGAATGTATCTCCAACTTGTCGTCAGAGTAAACGGAGAGAGATACTTTGACAAGAGAGCCAATGTCCGAAGCATCAGCGGAATTGTAGAACATTTTTTGGTGAAGAAGAAATCGTATTCATCTCGAGAAAGATCGTGTCATGCACAAAACGAAGCTTTCACAATTATAATAAGATCCGCTCGGATATTCAATATTAAACAAAAGTAGCCGAGATTGAAATACGCTTCGAGAGACCGTAGAAAAATAACCTTCTTCTCATCGATCCGCACGAGTCGCAGTCGATAACAAAGAAATTCGCGCAGCGCGCGTAACCAAAACGTTTTTCCGAGAGTTACCCGGGTCCGAGTGTTTGCCTGATGTGAACAATCCCCCCCCCCCCTCCCCTTAGCAACCGATCACAGTAGCTCATCCTCTACCAGTGGCTCAACCTCCGAGCACCGAGAAGTATATCGACAGTCACGATCGAGATTTACAACAGAATGACGATTTTTTACTCTGCAAAATAAGAATGTCCGTATCGTGGCATGTACGTATAAGCATATGGATATATACTTTGACTCGCAAAGCCCGATCAAAATCAATATATTTGATTTCTAACTCCCGCAAGTGATGAAATCTATACCCGATCGTATCGATCGAGTATTAAATTAATGTGAACTACAAACAGTGTTTTCGTAAATTAGCTTTTTGTGATTATAAGAAATCCTGACGAGTAGAGGAAATACGCTGCTAAAAGACATTAGCAGAATGCTTTCTCTTTTCGCCAGATTTCATCGAAAAGCCACATCAGTTGTGCAGGTTTAGGGGGGATATGTTCATCTATTTAAGACTACATTTTACATTTTGGGGTAATTCGTGATACCTAATTTCTCCCTATTACAAGACTATCAGGAATTGATTCTCTCCTTATTTTTCATCATTCTCTATAGGATGGTTGATACCGATTTTTGATTGAGGTCCTTCTTGAAAAAAAAATATTTGGATCTTTCAATTTTTTTTATCCTTTCACCGAAATTTTCAAAAAGGACCTCAATCAAAAATCGGTATCAACCATTCCATAGAGAATGGTGTAAAATAAGGAGAGAATCGA